>OY748297.1:9547898-9854083 GCA_963556515.1 Nudaria mundana
CACGTTTTCCAGGTGAGCGTCACCGTATCTGGTTTCCAAGGCTTCTAGTAGCTGCTCGTAGGAAACATCGTCTCCGAGAGCTTCTAGGATGGTTAACGCCTTGTCTCGCAAACCCAATGTAAGCGCAGTCATGGCCTGGGCTTTGCTCCACCCGTTTGCCTTCTTAACGGCTTCAAACTGCTTTTTATAGGCTGACCATGAAGATGTCCCATCGAATGGCGGTACTTTAAATCCACGCGCTGAAGGTACGGCAGGTAAGGAAGTCGCAATCCCATCTCCAGCTTTCAGATTTCCCAGCTCTTTCCTCACATCTGTAATCTGGTTTTTTACATCTTCAATCCGAGTTTCGGCTTCCGTGATGCGGTTCTCAACATGATGGACTTGATCCTTCATCACATTCATCTCCTTGCCAAAAGTCGCTCGAAGATCTTTCATGAGGAGCGTCTGTTCCTCCTGGCGGCGTGCCTGCTCCTCCTTGTCACGCAGCAGCTGTTCTTCCAACCGGCGGGCCTGCTCCTCCTGGCGGCGTGCCTGCTCCTCCTGGCGGCGTGCCTGCTCCTCCTGGCGGCGTGCCTGCTCCTCCTTATCCCGCAGCAGCTGTTCTTCCAACCGGCGGGCTTGCTTCCTGGTGGCGGGCCTGCTCCTCCTGGCGACGGGCTTGCTCCTCCTGGTGGCGGGCCTGCTCCTCCTGGCGACGGGCTTGCTCCTGTAGCATCGCCATCAGCGCAGCAAACTCTGGAGGTGCTGGCGCTGGAGATACCGTGGGCGGGCCTGCTTCCACCGTTGGCTGCTCCTGACCACCCAACCTCTCCGGCGTATTACCTCCGAAGCGCCTGCTGTCCAACTCCTGCTGGCGCTGACCCCTGGTACGGACGCCCTCTGTGTCTTCTTTCGGTAACACCGGCATTGTCCAAATCCCCAATTCTGACACCAATTGTTACGAGCCGGGGTTCTACGGAATGGAAAATGCCGATCAAACTACCACAAAACACTTTATTTATTACAACACTAATTTACACTTCACTATAAGCTTCACTGAACACTTTTAATCGCACTTGAACTCGCAGGTATAACTCGTATTATCGCTTTGGAAATACTGATCCCCCGCCACCGAAGTGCTCCGCCTTTATAGTACGGTCATTACTCTAGATTACTCTAGAATCTTCACGGAAGAATTATCGCGAACATTCCACACCTTCGAGATGCTTCTAGATAACACGTTACATAGAAGTACCTTGACAGAACATTCCCGAAAGACGTTACGTAGTAGTACTGCGATTTGCTACTAGATGGCGCCGAGTTTGGTAGTCTTATTACTCGCTACGAGATGGCGTTACAATACGAAGATAGCACTGCTGGTTTTTATTACGAGCTTTTATTTAACTTGCAATGTTTGTATGTAATATGTTTGTTCGGGTAGAATCTTGCAACTCAATTTGGAAGCACATTTCCTTAACTGATTGAGCTGAAATTTTGTATACACATTCGGTTTGGATGACTATACATGGTTAACCTTGTGACGTCATTCTAAATCCAACATGGCGTCTCATAGAAGATGGCGGACTAGTAATATTTAATGCACTTCTACAATATGGGTTCATATCAAATGAAAGGGCTTTCTAAGAACCAACTCGAAAAAAGTAAGAAATTAATTGAGAGTAAAAAATTCTTTTTAAAAACAAGCTTGCGCTAAAAAGACCAAAATAAACTTTAATTAAAAAACTTTTACTGTCAACTTATAACGTCATTACTAAATTTTTATATTATAAAAGCATGTCGCGAGATTTAAGTACCTACTTACTCGTATTTACTGGACTGAACAGCGACAAGCTTTTATAACATGTAAATTGTGTAATGACGTTATAAGTTGATAGTAAAAGTTTTAAAGTTAAAGTTTATTTTGTTATTTTTAGCTCATTTAAATAAAAGCTTGTTTTTAAAAATTATTTTACTTTCAATTTATTTTTAAACTAGCCGCACGTCTACTGCTGGATGCCCCGAGTACGCCCTCAGCGTCGGGTTTTTTTCCACGTCAGTGAGTTGTTGTGCGTGATTGGAAGCCTTACAGCACACCGTTCTCCAGGTCTGCTGCTGTAGGGACGGCGGACCTCCTTGCCCAAAAATCTAGCCCCGAGGATGGAGGCCGCAAGTCTCAGGTGTAGTAGATAAGTCTCCATAACTTACTCTCCATCTCCCAATCATCTCTTGCTTGCATGACTGCAGACTGCATGTTGGTAGAAGTATGCGGCCACGTTCTACTAGCTCCCGCTGTCTGGAGACAATGGCTTGTAGTATCCACGCCCTGACCCACAACGACGTCCCATGTATGTACTCAAGTGATATTTCGTACCTTTTGAATTTTACGTGGTAAAGCCATTAAAAGTGAGATAGGCATTTTCTCAGACAAGACTAGCCACTTCTACCAACTAATTATTACCTAGCGTTTTGAGACCTATGTCAAATAGCTAAGACTGTTTCGCACGGTAGGTGTACCTATTATACCTTTTACCGTCCTTACAGAAGCAGTCTAGAAGGGCTGCGTGATGTGGGGCTTCACCCCACGCACGCCTTCACTCACCGACGCAGGATAAAACCCGACCCCAAAGATGCGGGGTAACACCCGACCACCACACAGGTGGGAAGACCAAGGTCCGACGGGCGCCACTGGGAATTCTTTCAGTGTCTACCGGAGGCGCTCGGCAATGGATGTAGGTGCGGTCGCGGCACGAGGCCGCGGATTTCAAAAAAATAAAATTAAAGGTGTACCTACCTATAATGGACTTTCGACTTAGGTAGGTACTGCATAAATAAACTTAGTACCTATATTAATAAATAATAAATAAAATGGCAACGAAACCGTCAGTTACTTATGTATCAAAAAATCTAAGTAAATGGTTTTGGTACATACCCAGCGTAATCTTATCATAATTACATGAAGTCATGAACTCATACCGGAGGATGGAGGTCGATGAGGTTAACATTATAAGCAAACAGAATCCTAGTGATTTTATTTTGTATGATTAAAATAAGAGTAAGTGAATGATTAATTACAATCTCCGCTTATCAGTTTAAAAGGGTTTCCATGTACCAACGAGACCAAAATAATATTCTCGTATCTGAGCTAATAAAATTTATTTTTCAGTATGTACCTACGCGTAGCAGCATGGGCGGTAAGGACCGGCGCACACAGTACAAAGTTGCGAGTAATTTATGGTGGGTTGCTTTATGAGCTATGGACATGGACCAAGTTCGCACATGCAACTCGCCGACACAGCTCGGATAGAAGTCATAAATATCCGCTAACCCTTTAACTGAAGTTAGGTAAGTTAGCATAAAATGGAAGAGGTTTAGTTTCATTTCAACCATTAGGATAGTTAGCTAGATAGGTTTACACACACAAACACATTTTTTACAAATATTATTTATTTTAGAACACATTTCGCTGATATTATTACACATACATTTATTACACAAAAGTGAATTGTGTGATTGCCATAAGGCAAAACCGGTCAGTGTTTACCGAAAATAAAAATATTTGTGAAATTTATATAATATATATTTAGATATATATTTGTGAAAAAGTCACTTGTATGTAAGTACACACTTACATACAAGTGACTTTTTCAAAAATGTATTACTATAAGTTCCACCAAGTGCCCACAATCGAAAGCATAAATTATATATGATCTTTTCTCTTAATAGTTAGGTACATAGAATCAACAATCGAAAGCCAGCATTCTAGGAACCTTCCCAGTCTGCAAAGACGCGGAGGATTTTTTAAACGATGTTTTGTACTGCAAATATGTTTAGTATATGCAATTCTTATTTAGAAATATATACAAATTATTATTCAGTATTGATAACCATAAAAAATGATTATATAAACGATAATTTCAATTAATAAAACTCTTTACGCCTACTTAAAGCAACTTAGTAGTAGTAGAGAAATCACCATAAAAATAACACTTAATTTCAGCTTGCAATTACGAGGTAGTTAAAGGTCGGCTGCCAGAGACCCGACACCCGACACAGCCATTACGTACAACATCACTTACCACTCATACTAACTATTCTACCTATACGAGTAAGTTCTTCAGTTAGAAGCCGACGGCGGGCGTCGTAAAAATAAAGAATAGGCATTTTATACTCGCAGAAGTGAAAAAATTGAACTTATTTTCCTTGTAGTTTATTCTATAAATTCGATCTGTGGTAGGTATGCTTATGCCAACCACAGTTCCATCGACTTTTTAAAGTTTCTTGATGAAACATTCGTCAAGATCAATGATTTTAAATACAATGGATTTCGGATCATCGCTCAAAAGTGTCCGAACTAAAAGAGAAACAAAACGCTAAAAGAGAAACAATCGCGCGCCAGTCTTGATTTTGACAACTGAACGACAACACGTTGCACAATGCCGTACTGTATTGTAAAAACGTGTAAAAACTACGAAAAAAAAGCAAATTGAAGACGGTGTATCATATTTTCAGTAAATAAGCTTTTGTTTTATTATTTGCAATTTATTATTTCACTTAAAATACAGTATTTCGTCGATAATAAATTAAAAGACAAAAGTAAATATTGCAATCCAGTCCAATACCGAAGTACCTATCTGTCTCTTTCGAACTCATCCCAAGCTCAGTAAAAAGAAAGAGACCATTTCATTTTCACTGAATAATGTACTAACAAAATGACCATTCAGATTTATTCGGATTACCGATAGCGATAAAACTATTTGGAACAAAGATTATAGTGGAGACGCCTTGGCTCTTTATGATTTTTTTTTCGTTATACATCAAAACATCAAACATCTATTTCAGTTTTCCTCGGGATCCAGTACACTGTGCACAATGGAAAAATATTATTGCCCTAGCACGGCGAGAAGAATATTTTGATCCAAAAAATAACAATCTTGTTTGTTCGGCTCATTTTATGGACATAACAAAAAGAGGTCCGATCTTTATGAAACTTGTACAAGAATCCCTTGATTGAATGGAGGAGATAAGCCCAAAAATGTTTTTAATTTTCACAGGGTATCATTGTTTTGTCATAAATATAATTACACATGTCATTTTATTTCGTGTATGTACTGTTATTTTCTTTTTATTTGGATTCTCGGTAATGTATTCCCACGGGAATCGGGGCCGAGATAACTATATCTCGCGGGCGGAGTCACGGTGATCAGCTAGTAGCCAATAATTTCGTATCCCAAAAATTAACCATAAGATAAAAATAAATTAATGATGCGCAGTTTTAGCAACTAATTCAGTCACTTGAAACACGGCTATCTTGTAGTAGACGTAGCGACATAGCGTTATGAAAATAGTAATGAAAGCGGAAGAACTTTGACACCCGCAAGAAGTTTGGCATTTATAATATTATAATTAGTTAAATTCATTAATTCCCTTTTTGTTATTCATACACTACAGTTACTTATTATGAAACTGACTCGAAAAAAAAAATCTTTGTCAGTCGTTAATTAGTTTTTCAGCTTATTTCGTCTAACATAAACAAGTAATTACAATTTATAAGATTATGGAATTTATTGTAGTCTTACATTAATTATTACGCCTACGTAGGTACATATCATGGAATCCTTAAAAGACTTTAACAAAATAAACCTACTCCATTGTTTCTATGTTCACGTAGTTCAAGTATAAGCTGCATAAGGTGAATTAGTCAGGCGGACAGATAGAAGCTACGTAATGCGATAAATTAGTGCAAACAAAAGTGAACACTATTCCGTTGAATCAAGGTTTAAATTTTAATGTGAAATTTGTTTATATCTATGTATGCCTATGTATAATGTATAGGTCGACTCGGGACATTATTTTCTTGCGATTTGTTCTAGATCCTATGTCCGTTGTATTATAAGGTCTTTGGTCAAGATGCTACAAATTTCGACGTACAATCCATTCTGCAAATAACTTACGAGACCAATTACCGAGTTGGTTCAGTTCCGAAGACTTTTAATCTTTTACCTATAAATATGGGCACAACAAGCCGTTGTACAATAGTCTGTTTTACCTAAATCGCATATTTATGAATATTTCACAATACATACTAAAGTTAGGCAGTTAGGTACGTATGTGGACATTAATTATTCTACCTAATGCAAGTAAATATTTAACTTGAATGACCAAACTTCTAGGTAGGTATGGGTCAGATCCCCAACCTCCGTAAGTAAACAGACCCGCATTGCACTTCATATCCAAACTCATTGTTAAGATAATAGTCACCTAGTTACCCCAAGTTTAATCAGAAATAATTAAACGCACGTGTTCCTTTCATAATGAATAATTAATTCAACCATTAATTAACTAAGAATATTACCTACAATTAAACAAGTCTGTGTGGGGCAATGGGGTACGTATTTACGTAATGGAGTAGCCCAAATATAAACTTCTATACATAATATATCACATCAATATTGTAAGTCGTTCGTGATTAGGGTGCCGACTCATCATCCTCGACGTGTTGGAAGAGTTTTGGCGGAAAGGTGTCGTGTATGTGTATGCGGCACGTTACCTTACGTGAAATGTAACACGACACCCGTGTAAACAACAGGCAGTTTAGTGTTCTACTCGTATTATAAGATATAATTATATGTACTCGTATTTTTAGTTTTAAGGTATGTAGAATAAGTTAATATAAGATCTGTAATTTTTCTTAAGTAGCCTGATAATAAATTAATACTTAAATAAATAAAATATTCACCATCACTCCCTGCCCCAGAGCAGTAGGCAGAATGTTATACTTACGCCAGTCCGATGCCGTCAGTTGGTCTCACTTAAGTTGGAATGTAAACCTTAGGCCTTGTCTGTAGATTGGTAGATAGGTTGGCTTGAGGTCCAAAGATTTTGTCGGATATTTTAGAGCTCCAACTACCTGTAACGAATGCCATAGATGTTCGTTCGTATGACTACCGGGTCCGACGGGTTAACGTGTTCTCCTAGGTATGTATAGCCCCATATTTTATAGATCTGTAACTTATAATCAGGTATGTTGCTACTGCAGGGTGTTCTATTCTTCTTCTTCTCGTGTCGATGGGCAACACTATGGTGATTATATTGTCTTGGCCCAGTGCTCTGCGACGCGAATCGGTGTTCTATTGATTGTAGGTAATAGGAAAATATTAGGTACCTACCTAATTAGCTAATTACCTAATAGTTATGGTTTTTCTAATTGCCCGGCAACGGCAATAGGCTTGCCCCAATTACTTGGGACCAACAAAATTGCTGGCAAATTGTGAATGTGTATTGCAAACCAGCGTTTCCAAGTACCAACCAGTGTGTTGCGGTTGGTACTCGTATTTTACAATTTTCTTCTTTTTAGGATTATGAAGATGGCGTTTCAATTCATAGAAAAGGTGTGACTTTGATTTATGATGATATAAAAAAAAACTTTACTGTAGGCACTTGAACATCAGTAGTTGTATACCTATAGCTAGGTAACTTACCTACCGTTGATTGAAGTAGTCACTTATGAAGTAAGACACTTATGTTGCGACTATAATTTTATAAAAAATGTCATAGGTGTGAGGGTGAATGAAGTGAGAATTATAGGTTGGTTTACTTACATAATTATTTACTTACTATATTATATTATTATGCAATATAAATCAACCTAGACGGAGATTAGGTATAAATACTTAGGTCTGTATATAAACAAAAGTTCAACAAGCATCTACTCAATTCCTAAGCACAGCGGACCCAAACTAACATCTTAGAAAATTGATTAAAAACGTGCCGAAGCATTCAAATAAAAGGCAATACGTAAGGGATCCACCCTCTTGATTTAATTCATTATTCGTAATAGATTTTCATTGCTCGATTTTCCGGTTCAAAGGGATCCGATACTTACTATTTATACTGAGTTATACGTTGTAAGTAAATACTTGCATTATCTACTATTCCCTATTCTGTGTCCGAGTTACGTAGTACCTACTTTTCACTATTGTGCCTGAATGCACAAATTGTGCGTGCGCAGAGAACCTATACTTTACCTATTTATACTTTAAACATCGATTAATTAAGTAGTTATGTTGCAGTACCGACGAAGACAGGAAGAAGATCCTACCTATACCGAATACCGATTGGTGTTACTGACACAGTCGTCTTTGCAGAGCTTGCATGGTTGAGGAGACGGTCACTACTGCACTGCAAGGAGTTCAGTGATTACAGGGTAAGACATTTCGGGACTTCAAGTTCAATCCTAGAAGCTCTGCACAACCTGCGGGGTCCTAAAATAATGTAGCATTATACCTACCAATTTTGGATTTGCATAAAGATCAGCTTAGTGAGGGGTAACGATTCAAGAAGAGGGTCCTAAGAAACACTGCGTAAAAGATAGGTAACTACTTAAGCTAAGAGCTCGCGTATACCGATAGTCACGTTTCCTACCCCCATCATTCCAACAGGGGTGCAAGCTCCCTCTAATGCGATCAAATAACAAAAATAACGGCCTCGATAACGAGTGTAATAAACTTAGTGTCAATTCGACTTGCTGGCATTACTGGATATTTTCACTGGAGTGGGTTTGCTAATAGGTATACAGTTCACCCAATAGGTATCTCTAACGTTTGTGGATACATACGAGCACATTTCGTGCAAGATTACTTTGTAGAGAGTACCTTTGTGAGGAACGTACCTACATGCCAATTGACCAAAACCCCACGACAGGGAGCTGTCTCTGATTAAAGTCCGGCCTATGACTATCGTTTCTTACTATTCGATTAATATTGTAAAATAATATAGGTAGGTAGTAATTATGACCATATTGGTGATACGACAATAAGTCCAATGACCTTGACAAGTAGTTCGCGAGGCGTAAGCTGACCTTTGCGTGAATGATTTTCTTCAGATAACTTGTGATTGTCATGGTTCTAGCTAGTGTAGGTGAAGCCAAAAGGAAGAGATGTCAAATACCTACCATAGACAATTGAAATCACACAAAACCATTTTTTGGACTTTCATGGTTTAAGCCTTGTGCCCTTCATTTGTGTGAGTGCATGTAAGTACGTGAACGTATAATGTACCTAACTTGTTTTACACACACAATGGATTGTACACACAGCTACAAACAGCTTTTTTACTCCACCTTTCGTGATCATTCACACAAATGCAAAGCTCAGCTTAGGTCACCTACTTACCTACATCCAAAAAACTTACCTACTACTATTCCCACCTCGTTTCATGCCTCTACATTTGCTTAAGTACATACCTACTTAAGACTGCAGTTATTGAGACTCAACACGACAAAAAGTAAGGATACTTCATTGCTTATAAAATATATGATGTAGGTCCTGTCTTCATAAGAAAAATAAATTAAACCGAGAAGACTCCAACGGTTGTAGGTATCTAGTTACTGGCATCACTGATCTACAAAATAAGTTATAAACCAATTCCATTATTCAACACCTAATCAATATTTCTTGCTGGGCCATTCCTAAGCCAAACAAAGAAGGCAGTGTATTTAAGATTTCACTGCGGAATATAAATCGCCCTTCGCTTTGTCCTTGTTATACATTCAACTCAACTCATGTCTAATTCCTTTTGCACCCCAAATACTTTCATCTCTATCACACTTGTAATGTTTGATGTATCTGTTTCTTTCTGGTCGTTAAAATGGCGGATGCTGCGGGCTTGCGGGCCAGCAAGGTGGGGGATTGTTTCCGGAGGGTGAGTAGGGTGCTTGCAAAGTTCCTGTGAAATGGATCGGATTTTAGGGTAGAAAAGTAATCAATATGAGAGTAAATACAGGATTGTTTCACGTAAAACTTTTGTTAAGAATTACTTATAGCTAACATAATATTTTTTAGAAGAATTATCCATAGGCAGTAGGTACCTATCTAGTTATTGTTTCAGAGCCCGTATAGTAGGTACCTACAGCGTGGGTATAATATAATAATATATTATGTTAGGACAATTCACACAACGCCATCTAGTCTCAAACTAAGCAGAGTTTGTGATATGAGTACTAGATAAACTGATATAAATACTTATACATATTTTTTTGTAAATACATACTTATTATACATAGGAAACATCTAGACTTCGTACATCACTCAAAGTTTGTCCCGACCGCGAATCGAACACGAGACTCCGGGGCGTCGAAAGCGGATGCACTACCGACCACGCCACTGAAGCAGTCATAATGAATAGATTTAGGTAGGTAACTCCCAGATTTTGGAATATTAAGGCACCTTTTTACGTACCTACTAATTACTTATAAAGCATAGGTAATAGGTATAGGTAGGTATCTATCTACCTTAAGATTATACCTCAGTAGATAAGTAGGTAAGTAGGTACTACTTAGGTAGGTACCTACTTGTACTAATATTTGGTGTGCTTCAAGCTGTAATCCTCATATTTGAAATCTAAATGAAAACGAATTTTGACAACGCTAAAAAATAGTCATGAAATAGTCATAAAGAGTCGTACATGTAAAAAAAATTGTCGTACTATAGTTTCAGCGTTACAGCTATAAGTTAATGAGGATTATGGCTTGACCGTCAAGCTGTAATCCTCATCTCTGGTGCAAGCAAACGGTAAAGCTTATCGAATTGGTTTAGGTTCCAAAAAATAGTCATGAAATAGTCGTAACGACATGTCAAGTCTCAGAAATAGTCCTTCAAAGGTTCCAGAGATATAAAGGTAACCTGATGAGGATTATGGCTTGAACATTTGAAAACTTCAACTTTCTCCGGAACGCCTGCGATTTTCGGTTTAAAGTTTATGCCAAAAAATAGTCGTGAAATAGTCGTATGAACGACTTTGAATTTGAACTGCTTTAATTTGAAAAATAAAAAGTTTTCGTTTGCCCTACATTTGTATGGAGTACAGTCGTGTACAAAATTTATAACTTCATATATGATATTATTGTGAAACATTTATAATTTGTATCCTTATTTATTACAATCGAAAGCTTGCAAATACGTACATAACTTGTATAAATCTCAGTACATATATGTTTATATCACAGCAATTAGTTTTGATCACAAATATCACAGTTAGTTCAATATGTGTTGGTGTGGGATTAGTTCATTCAGTTTGTTTCTAGAAAATTTCAATAGATAGCGCTGAGTTCATTTTCTAAAATCACAAATTCCATAAACGAATCCGACACCAACAATATCAAAAACTTTTAATTACTTATCCTATTACTTATAATAAATCTGTAGAAGTGAAAATTCTGTACATTGAAAATATCAAAAAATAAATGGCAGGGGTGTTACTAGACCGACACCCAAACCAAACCAAACCCAAATATGTGATTAAAAAAGTTTTTGTCTGTCTGTCTGTCTGTTCAGGCATCACGCAAAAACTACCGGTTCGATTACGATGAAACTTGGTATAATTATTCTTTAATATCCTGAGCACCACACTGGGTACTTTTTAGCCCGGAAAAGTATATACAATAAAAAACAAACTTAATTTTGCGGCTCGATCCGTAGACCCGAGTACTGTACCAACCGCAAATAATAAGTTTGTCGTAGGTTTTAGGTGTTTTTTTTTTATATTTCATATTTTCGTAACTTAAGATGAATTTTTATGATATAATAGAAAATATAATAGAAGATATAATAGATAAACTGGTGTAGGGGGGCTATATGAACGCAATAAAACCCAAAATAATGGCTTTTAGAACTTTTGTCTGTTTGTCTGAATGTTTGAACACGCTAATCTCAGAAACGATTTGATTTTTTAATAAAAAAAGGTATGTAGATCTGAAGTAACACGCAGGCGGAGCTGCGGGCAACAGCTAGTATAGAATAAAAGTATAGTACTAACTAAATTAAGTACCTATTAAAGTGTAAACAATCAGAATATCTTGTCATTGTCTTAAAAACTTACTACTACAAAAAAGTTTTAATCATAATAATCACAGTTCTTCCAGCACCAATCGATATTTTAAAATGTAGACAAAAGAGTTGCAAACTTTATATCAATTGCATTAGAGCTATTAAAAAATCTACTTCTTATGATGAAGTTAAATCAATAATAAAAAATATATTTGGCGTAGCTAATCACAAATATAAGGGTAGTAACCTCAACGGACAGGAAACACATGAGATTTATACAAGTTATGTACGTATTTGCAAGCTTTCGATTGTAATAAATAAGGATACAAATTATAAATGTTTCACAATAATATCATTTGAAGTTATCAATTTTGTACACGACTGTACTCCATACAAATGTAGGGCAAACAAAAACCTTTTTTTTTTTTCAAATTAAAGCAGCTCAAATTTATAGTCGTTCATACGACTATTTCACGACTATTTTTTGGAACCTAAACCAATTCGATAGGCTTTACCGTTTGCTTGCACCAGAGATGAGGATTACAGCTTGACGGTCAAGCCATAATCCTCATTAACTTATAGCTGTAACGCCGAAACTATAATACGACTATTTTTTTACATGTACGACTATTTATGACTATTTCACGACTATTTTTTAGCGTTGTCAAAAATCGTTTTCATTGAGATTTCAAATATGAGGATTACAGCTTAAAGCACACTAATATTTGTCGTGCCTAAGTACTTATAGCTATACCTACATTATAATTATGTATACCTAAGTAGGTAATAATATTTTCTTGTTATCTTATAGAATTTCATCGTCTGTGGCAGTCGATACGAAAATATTACTCGTATAAAATTCTCGTGTCACAGTGTTTGTTACCAAACTCCTCCGAAACGGCTTGACCGATTCTAAATTATTGTGCATATTTGGTAGGTCTGAGAATCAGTCGTAAGTCGTAACCTATTTTTAAGCCCCTAATGGTGGACCACCATAATGGCAAAAGAACGTTTGCGGGGCAGCTAGTAACAAAATAATTAGGTATTTATTCCTTCCCCACTTTAATAGGTAACCTATCTTATTATGTAGAAAACTGATAAAGACTGTACCTAAAGTACCATTACCATACTGTACCATTAAATCTTTGTAGTATTTGACTTGTTATTTTATTGAATTTAAATTGTCTTTATCCCTCGTGCCTAAGCTCGGATGTTCTTAGAGATTCTATTAAGTGGTATTTGGTTTTGTCTGGCTGTTGGAGTTTTGATTTTGAGTTGCGAAGTGGTTGTAGATTTTCTGTATTGCACGGTGGTGACAATAGGCTTGCCCCTTATTACGTGGGGCCAACAAAATTTCTGACGGAGTGTGGGTGTGTATATACCTCTGCAATAATATTGTTGGACATTCTCACACAACGTCATCTAGCCCAAACTAAGCTATAAGCTTGTGCTATGGGATCTAGACAACTGATAAACATACTTTTATATTTCTAAATTCATACATAACATACATAGAAAACACCCAATCTCCGAAACAAACATTTGTGGATCACACGAATATTTTATTCTACCCGGGAATCGAACCCTAGACTCCAGAGCCGAAAGCCGATGCACTACCGACCACGCTACCAAAGCAGGCGTGAAGAATGAAAAGAAGAGGGTGTAGGTACCTAACCTAAGTTCGTAATATATAATAATCGAAAATTCGTTCAGAAAAAAGTAAAACAGTTCCAAACCCATCCAGCTATTTCCCGTCCATTAATTTGTTAATTAGTGGGCACTAAGTAGAGAGGATTTTATTAGTGCTCTCAACGGCTTTTGTTATCGTAGGTAAGTAGATACCACCTACCTACATCTCCACAATGAATGTTTATGTGGTTAAGTAGTACCTACCTAAGTTTTATTTTAATTCCGTGGCCTCTCTCACGTCCGTTGCCGGCTGTCTCTGGTTCGCACGCAAAAGGTATTTCCAGTGGCGCCCAGCAAACTTTGACCACCTGTGTGACCTCTTCGGGGGTTTTAGTCAGGAGGAAAATCTAGCGTCGTTGGATACCTACCTAAGTAAGTTAACTAGATACGTATATAGGTAGGTAGGTAGGTACGTACCTATTTGTGACTAACGATTTGTAACTTCCTAACTGGTAAAACTGCTGAAAATTCAGTAGGTAAAGATAATTCAGCGTCACGTACTGCAACTCTCTACTAGAAAGCGGGCATTCGAAAAATTTTAACCAGTATGTAGGTACGTTTCACAATCTTTGGACATAGGTTTGGACCGTTGACAATTACGCAACTTTGAATATGATCTAACAGTGTTTACGATCGCGATCCTATGGTGACATTAATATACATAAATGAACACAGGAATATTACCTACATGTTCCATTACAGGAGCGGAACAGCGGTCTGTGCGGGTGCCGCACGGTATCATAACGCATCCGCATGTTTGTGTAGGTATGTAGGTATTATGTCTACGAAAGAAAACTACATCGTGCGCCGGCCGTAGCCCGTACCGGACACCGGACATAATAGGCCCTGCGAACAAATTACGCCGAATGCACAGCGACCTCGCGACGACTACGAACGGTCCGTCAGCGAAAACACGCTCTTCTATAAGCGCCCTTATTATTAATGTGATAATGAAAATCCAAAATTAAGTAAATACACACACACATATCACGCCTATATCCCGAAGGGGTAGGCAGAGGTGCATTACACACCCACAATTTGCCAGTATTTTTAGTCCACGTAATAGGGGGCAAGCCTATTGCCGTCACCAGGCAACATTTATAATGAGTTATGTCCAAAATGGGCGAATTAATTTAATAAAAAGTAGCAGCTAAGTATATTGTAATTTTGAAACCCGTTGCCTTGCCATAAAATGTTAATGAAAGGCAACAACATCTTACGCCAACCGCTAAGGCACAGCCAATTAAAGTCCTTGGCGTCTCGGACTATTTAATTAGGTAAGTAGGTACCACATATACCTATGAAAACCAAGAATTAAGTCTTGAATTGGAAGAAGTCAGTAAATCATAAATCAAACCCCTGTTGGGTTTGAAATTTCATGCAATAATATTCAAACAAGTTCATTCCCCTCACCCAATAGCATTGACCATTTACCAGGGAGCCTCGTTACTCTATTGTGATTTGGAAAAGGAGGGTCTACTAAATGCTCGCAGTTGTGAGGAAATCACGAACCCTCTGCGGAGTTGCTCGGAACCATTATTAAAATAATATTACCTACCCTCTGCGTAGGTACTAAAATAAATGGAACGTAGGTCAATGAACTGATTTATGCTAGGCAACGGGATTCAAATTTCTTTTTTCAAAATTACAATACAGCTGCTACATTCTATTAAATTCATTCGGCCATTTTGGATATAAGTCATAATAAATGTGCCCGGTGACGGCAATAGGCTTACCCCCTATTACGTGAGACTAAAAATACTGGCAAATTGTGGGTGTGTAATGCACCTCTACCTACCCTTGCGGGTATACAACGTGTTTCATATTAGTGTGGTCATATCTCAAGGTTGCGTTGGGTAGGGCCTAAATAATATATTGCGCGGAGTCTTTAATTAATTTAATAAAATATTGACGTATAATGACGTAGTCGATAAATTTTCCTTTTTATCGATAGCTCATTGAAATGAAGCTCTAAGACTGCACTACAAAATAAACATATGATTAGAATGAACTCTAGATTTGACCTCAAGTAGGTTTGCCAAACAGTGAAATAGATTCGGACAGCCTCGTTGTTACTCAAAATTTTAACCAACAGATAAAGTTACTTTATCAATAGTTATCATACAAAATAGTTTCTGAATCACAACTTAGGGTCAAAATAAAGAGTGCCTACTCAAAGTTATTTTTGAAGTTTTTCTATGAATTTATGTATCACGTGATTGTCGTGAATGTCACAACTCACACGTAATTTGTTGTCAACCTACTCAAATACCAGGAGCAACGCATTTGCTGTCGAAGAAAAGAGAAGAAACATTTATGTTCTTGTCTTCCTTAAATTTACACTTTTTGTCAATTGGTTCCGCACAGATATTTAAAATACAATTGCTGTTTGTGTAGAAGTTTATGTTGTAGCTGTTGAGAACGCTGGTGGGTATAGTAGTATGTAGGTATTCAGTTTCGGGATAGAGAGATCGTGGATGCCAGTCACTGCACTACCATATCGTGAACTCTCTTTCGACTCATTTACCATGAAGTAAATGATCTGCAAGGTGTTTGGTTATTTTTGACCGACTTTAAAAAAGAGTAGGTACTTAGGTTCTCGATTCGTCATGATAATGTGATGCATAAAAGTTCATAAAACATTATCGCTAAAAGTGGCAACTTGTATGGTTGAACGAGGATATCAGAAAAAGTAGGAGGTGTTGGTGTCAGTTTCACTAATATGTATCTTAAGGACCCCTAAAAATTACAAAGAGGACCGCCCACTTTTTTGATTGGAACCGCTTTGAAGAAACTAGGTATCAGTAGCGATGTCGGCATATATCAAAGACGTACACGTCACAACACGTAAATTTTACCACAAAACCATATTATTCCGGTGTTGCAAGTTAACGCAATGTTCTTCATAAACGGGGACTTTGTTAATGCTGGATATTTGTTCATTTTAGCAATTGGTAATAAATTACTAATCTTAGACTACATG
The DNA here is from genome assembly GCA_963556515.1 of Nudaria mundana. Lineage (NCBI taxonomy): Eukaryota > Metazoa > Arthropoda > Insecta > Lepidoptera > Erebidae > Nudaria > Nudaria mundana. Next base: position 9,564,372 of record OY748297.1, read on the forward strand.
GATAAAGAAAGTCGCTTTTTCCGTCTGTCTGTCCTAATGTATGTTTAGTTCTTCAAAACTACGCAACGGATCTTGAAGCGGTTTTTTTTAAATGGGTTTAAGTAGGTTTCGAAATGTATTTACATGCATACTATCATGAGAGCGACGCCGCTGGCATTCAACAATTTTATTTTATTTCATAGGTCTTAGGGAAATATCCTGTGTTTATGGTAAATAATAATTATGTTATTATTTATCTCTTAAATTATTTTATACTAGGTACCTACTAGCTTTTTTTCATAAATAAAACTAAGTACCTACTTGGTACTTTTATTAGATTTTTACCAAAATTACGACGTAATTCAAGGAAATAAGACATTGGACTTGGACAACACTTACAATTATCTAATTTCTTTTCAGTTGCAAGTAAACTTTGATATTAGGCGTACGTAGTAATCTGTGTTAATCGATCATGGCGTATTTAAGTAATAGTGAATATTATGAAATGATACTTTGCGTCGGGGCAGCCGATGGCAGTCTGCGTGAAGCTCGTCGCCTTTATCGAGAAAGATTTGTGGACAATAGACTCGAAGGTGAACGGCGGCGGTTACCATCTGTGGAGTGCTTCCGAAAAATGGTGAACCGTTTACATGTAACTGGTTCTTTCCGTGGTTCCCGCTCAGATCACCACCAGAGCAAGAAGAAAGTATTCTCGAGCATTTTCAATCCAATCCCAGAACAAGTACTCGCCGCGCTGGAATTGTTCTGGGAATGAATCATTTGAGAGTATGGCGCGTGCTAAAAGCAGATGGTCAACATCCGTACCACTTCAGGCACACCCAAGAACTGACACCGGCTGATTTCGTACCACGTCTCAACTTTTGCCAGTGGTACCGAGAGGAAGCACAACGATCCCCTAGTTTCGCGAACCGTATTTTATGGACCGATGAAGCCTCTTTTACTCGTGCTGGTATCAGTAACCAGCATAACGAACATGTATGGACTCATCAGAACCCACACGCATCTGCAGAAAACAACTTTCAGCATCAGTGGCGTGTTAACATTTGGGCGGGAATAATCGGAGATATTTTAATTGGTCCTTTCGTGCTACCGAGTTCGCTAAACGGTGAAACCGAACTTGAAAACTTGCCTGTAACATTGTACACAAATATGATGTACCAGCAAGACGGGGCGCCAGCACATTATGCGAGAGATGTACGGGCGTATTTAGATGAGCGGTTTAACCAGTGGATCGGACATGATGGTCCCATACCTTGACCTCCGAGGTCACCGGATCTCACACCACTTGACTTTTTTTTGTGGGGCTATGTCAGAAACAAAGTGTGCAGTGCGGTATGTCTCACGCATGAAGATATGGAGTCTAAAATATTTGATGCATTTAGCAGTGTAACTCCAGACATGCTGTGTAATGTAACTGCCAGCATGATGCGACGGACCCAACTGTGCATTGATCAAGGCGGCGAACATTTCGAGCCCTTACTTTAGTACCTACTTTTTAGTTTAGTGTTTATTAGTATCTTAGGTAGGAAGTGTATTTTTTATTAAATTCAATAATGTTTATCTAAGTATCTTGATATTAGTGAGTTAGTTATGTTTATTGTGGAACACAGTACCTACCTATCTACCAGGATGACATGCACAATGAAATCGGTAAGTTTTTGTTGTTTAAAGTCCACAACCTATCATTACTACAAAATAGTATTCTGTACCAGGAGCATATGAAATAAGAGTTGTTTACGATTCATCGAAGGGGACTGAACCTTACGACTAAATTTGACCCTAGGTAGTGTTGGGTTTATAAAATATCGATTAAATCAACAAATCAATTAAATTTACATGACACCTTAAAAGTTTTAACTAAACTTGTATTTGCAATTTTGTCCATGCGTATAGTTAACTCAACGCGCATGTGTAACGAGGGTCAAATATGACCACACTAATATGAAACGCGTGATATGTGTGTGTGTGTGTGTGTGTGTGTGTGTGTGTGTATTTTCAACATTGATTTAGAAGGGATACTAAGGTATTTTTGATCTAAGATTTTCATCAACTCGGACTTTCGTACTGAAGGTACCTAAGTACCACAAGATATAATAATACTCCTACTAGTGACTGACCGACTGTACCTACTTACGTAACATACGTTTGAAATACAGAGTGGTATTGAACATTCTATAGTAATTGGTAACGGCAATATGCTTGCCCCCTATTACGTGGCACCATCAAAATTACTGGTAAAGTGTGAGGGTGTGGTGCACCTCTGTCTACCCCTTCGGGTATACCTATAGTCGTGATGTTCTGTCTGTTATTTTCAACGAACAAATTAGCCCCTAAATAATGTATAGTACCTATATTATGTAGTTCGTAGTAGAGTGTACAACACATGTAGGTATGTGTAAAAGAGGTCAGACAGATATATACATTTATGTACACTGCACTCACTCAATGCAAAGTTCAGCTTACGCCTTTTTACCTATAGGTACTACCGTTATCTATACTACTACATATTATAAAGAGGAAAGATTTGTATTTTTGTATGTTTGTAATGACAAAACAATGGTAAGTAAAATGTTTTAAGAAAAAACTTTCATCCAATATTTGTTTGTAATGAATAAACTCAAAAACTACTGTGCCGATTTCCAAAATTCTTTCACCATTGGAAAGCTACATTCACCCTAAGGACCATAGGCTATTTTTATCCCGGTAATGTGTTCCCACGGGAACCGGGAACGAGTAACCTAAGTCACGCGGGCGGAGCTGCGGCGACCAGCTAGTATAAAATAAAAGTCATTCTGTGTTATAAACACTTACCCAAAATCAATAAGTAGGTGAAAAGCCTTTAACAACGTTGAGGTCGGTGCCATCTACTATCACATTCTAAAACTATTTGCAGCACTCATGTTAAGCGCCATCTATACGCTGATGGTTGTACTATTTGAAGACCCAGCGGATTAAAAAATAGAACAGTACCGCCACCTAGACCAATAACATCGAACTGGATAATAAATATTGATGCAACATTTTTTTTGAAATTATAGAAATGGTGTTTACAAAGCCTGGTTTTATTTTATCGTTTGAATAGCCCCATCCTTTCTCTACAGACTGCGCTCTAATATCAATATCAGTGACGAAATGTATCATAATAATATTATTATCGTGAAAGTACTTTAGAAACTTTATTGATCGAAAGTCATGCTTATTGTGCTTTGTAACTACCTATTGTGTTTCAACTGTCCAATTTCTTAGTAAGTTTTTCATAATAACGGCAGTATTTGCAATGTCCAATTAAATATACATACCTACTTCAATACTGAATATTATACCCATTATAATTTCCTTTCCTTAGACAGTAGCGCCATCTATATCTCCTTACTACTTACAAATCGACAGCTGTAGGTAGTGTTGCCATCTCTACCTAACACAATTCGTCGGACATCGCCATTATCTTAACAATAATCCCGATTATATAATAAGGGAAACAATAATTGAAATAAGGAAAGCCATAACCATAAAAGAATTGGCTACATTGCCTCGTTGAATTGCGACTTTATCTTTCATGTCCGCATCCATTTTGATAAATAAAGATGCTTTTTTTTTGTTTTAGAGCCTTTTTAGCCCGTTTTGACATTGAGACCCCTCCGTGTCGCGTTACGTTAAGTCGGTCCCGGTTGTCATACGATCTATGGCAGTCGTTAGGGGTAGTTCTGTGGTAGTGGGGGGAGCCCTAAATCAAAAATCCGAAAGGTCTAACTATAGAACTTCATTCTTTATCTTATTTCATACGTTTAGGCTATTTTGAACACCAGTGTGACAAAACGAAAGTACATGGTTACCTATGGCACCCAATTACTTATAAAATTAAATAAACCAAAGTAAATTAAAATCTACAATACTTATAGCAGAAGATTTTGAACAACTAATGTAGCCGCACTCAGAATATCCAGCGGTGTAAGATTTTGTTTCATTTCACATTCTCTGTCGCTATTACTTCCCATTTTCCTTTTTTTCTTATCAAAACTTGAAACTGTTACTTACGAGTATTAGTATTGAAATCATAATTTGAACTTTTTGACATGAGAATCTAATCTCAAATCTATTCTGGGAACCTTCCCAGTCAGCAATGACGCGGAGGATTTTTTAAACGATATTTTGTAATGTAAATATTTTTAGTCTATAATTATGTTTATTTTGTATATTGTAATTCTTATTGTAAATAAATGTAAACATTATTAGGTTATCCTTTGCAATTTATCTCAAAATAATAAACGAACGTAAGAAACTCCAGTTATCTCAAGTTCAATGTTTTCTTTTAATTTGTATTATATTAAATAGGTACTAGCGCACGCCCCCGACTTCACCAACTTGATAAATAAATATTATACTAAAACCTTCCTCAAGAAGTACTCCTAGTCATGCAAAAGATCATGCATAGAGATAGACAGACAGCGGGAAGTGAATTTGTTTTATGTGCTGTTAAGAATAAAACAACTCATTACAAAATATTGAACATAAATTTTATTTTCAAAATTTAGTAATGAAATGAAAATTTGATCTACTGACGAAATTTATTTTAAATTGGGCAACACTGAATAATGTTAATAAAATGACGTTGTTTTTGTGTACACTGCCCCCCGCCCCGAAGCCCAAATCCCGTACGAGCGAAATGTCCGAAATATGTGTATAAGAGGAAAAGAGAAAAAAACCGTCGAAGGAGGAGCAATTGATGGCACCGAGCAGTCAGGGAGGTACCAGCCAATTAGATGATGAGTATTTCTGACACTGCTCGAGTCTGCAGTCGCCGATTGGCTATAATATTTATAATGGCGACATTCCTTCGCCGAATCAATAAACTTTACTTACAGTAGGGTGACTATGCTGTGACAATATTATATTAGTTTAATTTACACAAATATTTTTTTTATAAGAATTACAATATACATAATTTTATACTAAAAATATTATCATTATAAAATATCGTTTAAAAAATCCTCCACGTCATTGCCGACTGGGAAGGTTCCCAGAATGCTGGCTTTGTAGCCACGTTGGAAAAATAAATTAACAAATAATACTAAGCAATGGTAAGTAAGATGTTAAAACCGCATAAAGCAGATTGTTTAGCAGCTAAATCAAAATATATAAGTGATAAAATTCTCAATAGTGCAGACAAAGTTAAATCTACTTGGAAAATTATAAACGCGGAAAGAGGTCAACAAAAATTAAATGATAATAATTTTAAACTTAATATAAATGGTAAAATAACTACATCAGACTTCGAGGTCGCTAACGAATTTGAAATTTTTTTCCCCCGAATTCCTGTAGATTTGACAAAAACCCTAGGCTCTTCAACCCCCATTGCAGAATCTTTGTTAAAAGCAAACGTTCCTTGTTGTAACGTTATATTTAAATTCAGTAAAGTTAACTTAAACACTATCTTAAAAACTTTTAAATCTTTAAATATCAAGAAAACAAATATCAAAAAAAAATTAATAACTGTGTTGATAGTGGTGTGTTCCCTGATTTAATGAAATCTAGTAAATTAATTCCCCTGTTTAAATCGGGTAGTACTTCAGATCCGTCCAATTTCCGTCCCATTTCTGTACTACCTACATTTAGTAAAAATTTTGAAAAAATTATGCTTAATCAAATGCAAAATCACTTTGACGTTAATAAACTATTACATACAAAACAATTGGGTTTCACTCGTGGTCGGTCCACCACTGATGCAGGAATTAAATTATTAGAGTGTATATACAGGGCCTGGGATGAGTCATATGATGCTTATGGTGTATTCTGTGACTTATCTAAGGCCTTCGATTGCGTTCAGCACCAGACTTTAATTAAGAAACTTGATCATTACGGAATCCGGGGGAAGGCTTTGAATTTCGTCAATTCTTACTTAAGTGATAGGGTCCAGAAAGTAGTGATCAATGGTAAACAGTCACCTGGTTCTCCTGTAGCAATGGGGGTACCGCAGAGTTCAATTTTGGGACCTTTTCTTTTTCTAGTATATATTAATGATCTCCCTCACCTCATAAGAGACGACCACGAGGTAGTTTTGTTTGCTGATGACGCTTCTTTAATATTTAAAGTTAAACGTGGACAGCGCGAACTTGACGATGTAAACATTGCCCTCTCTAGGATAGTCCACTGGTTTTGTGCTAATAATTTATTATTAAATGAAAATAAAACGAAATGTGTAAGATTCACCTTACCTAATGTAAGACTTGTTAAAACCAGTGTTAAGGTTAGGGATGATATAATAGAATTGGTCGATGACACTGTCTTTCTGGGCATAACGTTAGACTCCAAATTGCAATGGGGGCCTCATATCGGGAAAATTACGGCCAGGCTTAGTTCAGCAGCCTATGCTGTCAAAAAGATCCGACAACTTACAGACATTAAAACGGCGCGTCTTGTCTACTTCAGCTACTTCCACAGTATCATGACATATGGCATACTACTGTGGGGTAACGCTGCCGATATTGAATGCATCTTTGTGTTGCAGAAGAGGGGTGTCCGGACTATCTATGGAATGGGGTCTTGGGAGTCATTAAGAGATAAGTTTAAGCATATTAACATCCTTACAGTGATTCACAGTATATTTATGAAATTTTATTGTATACACACAAGAACAAAAGTAGGTTTTTTGAAAAATAGTGATAATCATAATCTAAACTTAAGAAATGATTTCTTAGATGACAAGGCTGCCTGGTTGTAACATGAATTGCACCTTTCTAAATAACTCTGTATTAGATTTAAGATGAAATATTTTGAAAAATGCCGAACTGAGTTTCTTGAGGGCTCTCCTCAGTCTCGTTGCATTTTGGAACCCTCGGTAGGGTCACACCAACTTTTGACGAATCTAAATAATTTTCTAAAAATATCAAAGATAATAAACGTTATTTTATTTAATTTATTTTATATTTCCTTTCAAAATATAATAGCATTATTTTTCGCAGAGTTATGACAAAGCAATGGTAAGTAAGATGTTAAAACCTTTCAAAATATAATAGCATTATTTTTCGAGTTCGCAGAGTTACCTTTCACACACATACATCTTACTTACCTTTGCTTTGTCATGGATTTTCGCCAGGTAACGCCTGTTTCCATCCAATATTTAAATAATACTAAGTCACCGAAACACTTGATATGGAATCCAATAGGTTCCATTATATTTTCGTCGTCTGTGTTTATTTGGTATTTATGTCGGGTGTCATGTTATAATTGAGTGAAGTGAGCAAAGCGAGCGAAGCTCAATCTTAGGCGACTCATGTATTTCGTTTGTCCGCATACTCCTCCTAAACGCCTGAACCGATCTCCTTCAAACTTACCACAGTGATAAAGTGTGGCGTGAGGGTAGTTTAGAACAAAAAAAATTGAAAATCGGACATGCTATCGAGGAATGACCACCGAAAAAAACAATGGTCCCATTGAAAGGCGGTTACACTTCGCTCAGTTTTTTGCAACAGCAGCATGCATTGCATACCTAGTATAGTTTGAGATACAAATAGACAGATATACATAGGTACATCATGCCGAGAGAGAGAAAGTAATTGATTCGCTATGATAACGGGAGCAACCAAGTGGTGGACATTTGCTAGAGGTAACATAACATAGATCTGTCTGTCTGTCTCTTCGCGATAAACTCAAAAACTACTGCACTGATTTTCATGCTGCTTCACTAATGGATATAGAGTGGCTCTCGAGGAAGGTTTTGGTGTTTAATTTGTCAGACGAAGCCGTGGGCATCCACTAGTAGAAAAAATAATACTCAAATAAGAGGTACGTTTCATAAAATGTTTGATCACTACAAAATATACAGGAAAAATCTAAGCATCACAAATAACATTGTCATCTTACTTCTATATGATAGAACAGTACAACTATACATCAAAACTATCTCACTCACACGATTCTCAAATGTATAGTAATGTTATTTAAATTTAAACCCTATATCATAGCAATATGGTGCATTTTTCCTTAGCCGTTACCATCCATGTATATCCGGTTCGCCATTCTGAATTAATACCTACCACAAAGCAACCGAATTTCGGTCCTATGTTGGTTGGTCTATGACACCTACCCTTTAAACCTACCTACTTTTTTAGGGTTCAAGTCCGGTCTAAGGGTTCCCCTTATAGTTTCGTCATGTCCGTCGGTCCGTCATCTTGCCCAAACTAAGCTATAAAGCTTGTGCTATGGGATCTAGACAACTGATAAACATACTTATAATATTTCTAAATACATACATAACATACATAGAAAACAACCAAACTCCGAAACAAACATTTGTGGATCACACAAATATTGGATTCGACCTGGGAATCGAACCCGAGACTTCGGAATCGAAAGCCGACGCACTACCGACCACGCCACCGAAGCAGTCAAGGCATAAGTAGAGTAAGTACGTACCATCGTGAGGTCACACCCCGGTGTCAACACTGCGAGGTTTCCGACGACGACACCGCACTCCACACGTTGGTGGAGTGCTCAGCGTGGGCGAGTCAGCGCCGGGACCTCGTAGTGGGTCTGGGCGTGGATACCCTCTCGCTGGAGACCATGCTTCAAGCCATGGTCTCCAGCGGGAGTAGGTGGAACGCGGCCGTGTCCTTCTGCGAGCAAGTCGTGCTCGCGAAGGAGGCGGCCGAGAGGGAGAGGGAGCGTGCCCTCCCCGCCGAGTTCCGTAGTCAGCGGCGAGGCCGCCGCAGACTCATCTACGCCCAAGACCATCGACCTCCATGATCGGGGCCTGAGGACGGCGGGATCGCCACCCGTCGTCCTTACAGAAGCAGGCTAGAAGGGTTGCGTGCTGCGGGGCCTTTGCCCCATAGCACACAACCAGATTCACTCATTGACGCGGGATAAAACCCTACCCCAACGACGCGGGATTCTCATCCCGACCCAACCCCCGCAGAGACCACAGAGGTGGTCAAAGTCCGCCGGGCGCCACTGGAAATACGTTCTGCTTGTAACCAGAGACGCCCGGCAACGGACGTTAGAGCGGCCGCGGCCTTGGTCGCGGAACTAAAAAAAAAAAAAGAAAAAAAAAGAGTAAGTACGTAAGGTATGTTGGTAGTTATTATTGATCTGCTTCCTAAAAGGAACTGGAATAAGAGCGGAGCAGAGACAATTATATAGGATTGTCTGTCTGTGTGTCCCGGGCTAGTAGGTGCAGTTTTTACTTTTAATGGTTCATAGAGTATAGTATTCTGTTTCCAAAGCGTAAAACCGGAACACTATTACTGAGACTTCGCTGTCCGTCCGTCCGTCTGTCTCCACGCTGTATCTCATGAACTTTGTAACTAACTATCACGGACTTAGTTACAAAGTAGAAATTTTCACAGATGATGTTAGTATTTCTGTTGCCTCTATAGCAACAACAAATACTTACTTACTAAAAACAGAATAACTAAGTAGGTACGTATAATGCAATGCATGCTGCTAATTGCAAATGTTGAGCGGAGTAAATGTTTTCATTACATATCAGAATCAGAATCGAACACTTCATCGAATGAAAAAAAAAAACTATTTTCATTGTTGACGCACGTGTTTCCATGGCAACCATTTAATCATCTGGTTTTTTGGTAATGTCCAGGACATTTTCGGTGATTATTCCTCCGTGGTCAGCTCTATTGTCATGATTTCAGATATATGCACTCCCGGGTATGATGTCGACCAGGATGCCAAATTTGGTCAAAATCGGTCGAGCCGTTTCGGAGGAGTTGGCACACAAACGATTTACACTTGTCGTCTAAGATAGAACTTCGCTTCGCTCCGCTCAATAATAACTATTTAGGGGGCTCCCAAAAGATGTTTTGTCTTTTTGGTACGGAACCCTTTCTCCGTGAGTCCGACTCGCACTTGGCCGGTTTTTATCTGATATCCACGAAACTAGGAACACTTGTGCTAAACCAGTGTTCCTATACACTTGTCGCGACTTGCCAAGCTGCATGGGTACCAACAGAACACGAAATATCTTAGTACCTACTTATACCTACTACATATAGAGTAAATGCCGGATAGTTGCCGCAGTGGGATACATGCCTCAATTTCGAATATTTATAAAAAAAAATAATAACGTAAGAAGACAAGGGGGTCTAATGCTAATTGCATCAAAGTATTGAGATAAATACCTGTAAAATATTAAGAAACAAATTATAAATAGATCACAAAAACTGATGTCATCGGCAGGACTCGAACCCACGACCTTTCCCTAACAGGAGAAATGCTCTGACCACTGAGCTACGATGACCAATACCGACATCTAGATATAGATCGCGTTATTAAGGTTAGCGTTGGATCCACCTACCGAACTTTTTATGATTGTTCATTTTTGATTTGACTGATTGAATTTCTTTCTTAGTATTTTAAGAATAGTTTAAGCAAACACATTGCTTTGTAATATAAAAATATATAAATACCAATAAGTACTTAAGTAATATAGTTAAGTAAGTACCTAACTACGAACTTCAATTTCAAATCTTGCAGAATTAAAAATAAAAGAACATTTTTTACCTAGTACGAGTGCCTGGAACTAATCAGGTACCTATTTATTAGTTTATATAATACTATTGCACACAATTTTATACACCGCTTTGAAGCGATCTCCCGCGTCTTGCCTCAAGATTTCTGAGATTATACTTATACTCGTAATTAGTGAAGGAACAGGAAACAGGAGCTGGCCAGCCCTGACGGAGTAACTTAACGTACAGTTACTTAACGCTGACAGTACGCGCGCCCCTTGAAAAAGCAGAAGGTGAGTCCTAGACCCTAATTTCTTTTCTTTATTAATCTCAATAATCTTTTAGATTGTTTTATCAGTCTTGCATTATGCGCGTTACAGTGCGGACGTGTTAAGGCTGCGGCACAAGTTATTGTTTACGTATTGTGTGGCGCTCGCTACACCGCCCTATATTCACTATGAGCGCAAATCTCATAGCGAATGAGCTGCTGGCATTCCTGCAGTACCAGCTGGATGTGATGGATGAAGTCAGCGTCATGCAGATCTGTACTTCAAACTTCATGGAAGAGGAGATTCGCAGTGCCAAGGAGCTGCGGTACGCGTCACTAAACATAAGTGACCGAATGCCGTCTCGCCGGAGAGATGAAAAAGGAGCCCGGAGCCTTCTGGACATCATCAGCGTGCTGAAGGTGACCGACCCGATGACGTGCCCACTTTCGTGGCTAAAAGGTTGGGGCGACTACCCCCGGTCACGTTTGACCACGTCGACGTCACCAGACTCCTAAAAGACATAGTGTCTCTTAAGGCATATCTGGCCGATGTGATGCTCAAGTTTGAAGCCTCACATTCCACCATCACCGACCTACGTAACGAGGTAAGAGAGTTACGGGATGCCACATCGGTATCGAGGTCAAGCGAGGCTTCAAACAATATCAACAAACATGAAGCATTAGTATTACGTTCACCGGCGACGACTGATTCAGCGAAATCTGAAACTTCGTCGCTGGCAGTTGCATCGTCGCGCAGTGACCCCATTGTCCCCGCGCGCCCCGCCACGATCCCCGCTGCGCAGGCACGTGTCACGTTGACGTCACCACCACGAGTTAGCTATGCGACTGCCGCGAGTTTGCCTGCCGCTAAGCATCTGGATCCGGATGCTGATGGATTTCTTAGAGTCCAGAAGAAACGCAGGACTCAACCCTGCCGAAACAAGTGTGGTACTGCACCCACAGGGCCCAACTTCCTGTTGAGACCTGCTGTACCCACCACGCTGCTGTATGTCTCGCGCCTGCATCACTCCACAAAGACCAAGGACATCGTGGAGTACATCACAGCCAAGACCAAGTACGTCGTGAGGGTGGAGCCTTTGGAGTCGCGTCACAACGTGAACTTCAAGTCGTTCGTGGTGCGTGTGCCGTCGACGGCTCTGGAAACCTTCATCAAAGAAGACTTGGGGTCGAGGGGTGTGGTGTTCCGGCGGTTCCGGGGCAGGCCGAGAGACAACGCTGAACAAAAGGCACAAAGGAACGTGTCGATATAGATTTAAGTTTTATGTATAGATATGTATTTTAGGTTTAGGTATTTATTGTTATGGGCCTTGATGCCTAATCAATATTTATATTATTATGTAGGTATTCTTAGTTTTAAGGTATATATCTATGGGCCGTAGATTAGTTTATAAGATCTGTGACTAGTCTAAGTTGCCTGAAATAAAAGTTTAAATAAATAAAAAAATAAAAAAAAAAATCCCCGCATAAACAGTCCAATTAAACCCGCACCTCTAGAAACAGCGCATACAATTTCTCTCTTTTCACACTTTTACTCCTCCCCTTGAGAACTTTTGGTCCTATCTGGTTATACAGCTGCTAAGCCTTCAACTCCGCCTATTGATAGAATTCCATCAAAACAAAACGATGCGGTATCGATCGGACCAGGTGTTTGTTCCATTCATTACAAAAAATTCTACAGTTTCCACGTCGAGTTGTAAACTTTATTGTATACATTACTAGGACAATAAGTCTTGTTATTGTCGCTTTGTTGTTACTAAACACGATCATAAACATACCATTGGTCGTCTTTGATAACCTTAAAAGGGTTGACAAAAGGTGGTACAGGGATGTATTTAGAACTGCAAAGAAAACTAAAAAAATACCCTTGGCTTAGGTAGTTAGTAAAATAAAGAACCTTCAACCATTTCAACTTAATTAAATGCTTTTATTATACAATATTGTTTATATTATATTATTTTTTGGTCAAAAATAGATAAATAGGTAGGTTATTTATTACCTTTACTTACGTTTATGAGATACCTATATATAGATATACCTATTTGGATTTTGAAGTAACCTGTAATAAGTACTTTATTGGTATTGACCTGACCGGTTTCTATCGGGATAGAGCGTATGGCATTTTCAAAGGTATTCACAAATTCACTTTACATTTTATAATATAATATTAATTATCCATCAAACTATACTATCTAAAACTAAAACCAAAATAAAAATGTAAAGCAGGGTCTTAGACAGGGTCCCATAACACATGCAGCATTCCCGCGCTGAATTGCCAATGAGAGTCTTTGCGCGAGATAGCTGCCTGCGCGAAGATCACCAGTCTCTTCCCTCAGTCGCTTGCTGAGTTCCGTGAAGGGCTGATGCGCACCGTGACCCCATGAACTTAGTCTACTGTCTTGACACCAAATGCGACGAACCCATGTTGAGTGCCGAGACTGCTATATTATCCATTAAATTCCTTGTGAGACACAGACCTGCATACTTATGATTATAATCATAAGTATGTTCCGCCATGTGCCGACAATCGAAAGCATAAATTATATAAGTAACCCGTACCGTATTGGTTATTTAATTCCGCGGCCTGATGCCGCCCACGGGTATCTACTCACTCTGAACTGGTAAGGTGATAGGTAAGTAAAGAGATGTATTAACGTCGTTCAGGTATGCGGTAATCGGAAAGGTATAAGTAAATTACGCCAGCACTCCCTAGCTATAGGTATGCTGGGTTAGAGCCATAGATATCTATGGTTAGAGCTACCTAATAAGTATAGGTTCTGGGTTATCTAGTCTGTAGCTCGCATTTTTTCCTTCTAAATAGCTGATTAGATTTCTCGTTCTCAATTCCCACGGGAACCCATTACCGGGATCAAAAGTACGTAGCCTATCCACTCACCCGTCCATGGGCCAAAAGTGTACCAAATTTATATCGAACCCTCGGAGAAAATTCTTAACTTATATCTATACTTAACTTTTTTTAATACGCATTTCACTCAAATCTTTCTTTTATATCTAGGCAATGTTGTTAGGTATAGTAAAAAAGAGGGTAAGTATCTACTCAAGGACGTATGAATCTAATCTACCCTAGTATTTTCCTCCGGGCGCCACTGGCCTTCTGCGTGCGAGCCAAAGACGCCCGGCAACAGACGTGAGAGGACCGAATTAAAAAAAAGAACCCTTGTATTTTCCTTGCTTTGTTTGTGAAGCGCTTTTTTCTATTTTGACTGAATCAATTAAATAAATGTCCCAATTCGTACCTGCATTTTACTTCTTGAGAAGGAATGATCACATAAACCCAAGAGGTTAGATAAATAGTGATTTTATTGTAGGTATCGAGGAGTTATACGTATTGCATGAATTAGGTAGGTACCTGCAGGACCATTGACTCACCAGTCTAGTGTTGAACATGGTTTGGTTAACTATTAAACATCTATCAGATGATGAATGTAATTTCAAATAAACTTCCAATTTCAGTGAGAACCTTCCTACTTAGTTAGATATCTATACCTAGCTAGGTAATGTAGTGTCAATTAGTGTCTGAAGTGATAAAGTGATGAACTTGTGTACTACTTACTACATAATCTGTGCTTGTGTGTGCGTCATAAGATAACAAGTTAGTTAGGTACCTACTTGAGCTAAATAATCAAATCTTCTCGCGGAGAATGTGCTTGGGTTCTACCTGACCCCGGAAGCAATCGAGATTTAGGTAAGTATAGGCACCTTATACTTAATTAACAGAGCGAGCGTACACATTTCGAGACAGTAGAACAATTTTGCCATTGACTGCTTTGGTGGCGCGATCGCTATAGGTAGTGCATCCACTTTTGACGCCGGAGTCTCAGATTCGAGTCGAATCAAAAAATTTTGTGATCCACAAACTTTTGTTTCGTAGTTTGAGTATCTTATGTGCCTATGTATTAGGTACTTACATGTAAATAGGTAGTATGTTTATCAGTTTGTTGTCGTATGTTTATCAGTTTAGTTGTCTAGATCCCATAGCACAAGCTTATATGTATAAGGTTAAATTGGGCTAGATGGTGTTGTGTGAGAATGTACGTCGGTATATCTCTGTGTGTGTTTCTAATTCTTAAAGGTACCTACTAAAAGTTATAAAATCTTAAGCTCATACTCAAAAATATTTATTAATATAGGCACAGATATAAAAATTTATTTAAAACACTTATTAACGTCATCACATAAGAATTTACATTTAAAACCAGATTTACAAAGCAACGGGTGGAGCCAAAGAGAAAAGAACCTGGCAATAAAAACTCCAGGCCACTGGCTTGGGCGTAGCCAGGTACAGGCAGGGGGGGCAGCTGCCCCCCCTACGAGTCTCTACTCTATGTTATAGTATAGCATAGAGTTAGTTAGAATCCTCATAAACCCTAAAAAACCCTAAAAATATATTGGGAATATATTGGGAAATGAATAATCTATTCATAATATTTATTTAATTAACAATCAATATAACCTAGATAATTGAGCAAATTCTAATCTTATCTTATTCAATCAAAATATCTCTAAACTGGAAACTTTTGCAAGAGAAAATAATACGTCGGCCATGTTGCATGCAGGGAGCTTTGGAAAGCGCCGGCATGTGAGTCGAAACCGCATTTCGATCCACGAATGGGACACAAAGCTTGCATCCGCCATTACGTGAAGGCGGCACGAAATAACTAGGGATAGTTCAACGACAACTATTGGCAGAACATTTGAGTTCCGGTACCTATTACTTACATTTTTTTATTTAAGTATCATTTATTTCAGGCTACATGAGAACTGTTACAAGGATATTATATTAACTTATTCTACAGCCCATAGATACCTTAAAACTAAGAAAACATATAAATATTACAAAACTGTACTAGTAAATAAATCTTAAAACTATTATGACTGCCTCGGTCGCGCAGTGATATGAGTATGCGACTGCCACCATGGTGTCCCTAAAGTCCCAGGTTCGATTCCGAGTCGAACCAAATTATTTGTGTGATCCACAAAAATGTTTATTTCGGAGTTTAAGTATTTTTATGTATAATATGTATGTATTTAGAAATATACAAGTATTGAATGGAGTCAGGCGTTACCTGGCGAAAGTCCATGATAAAACAATGGAGAATAATGATGTTTAATTTATATATAATTGCAATGATTTCGCTAAATAGAAGACATTATAACTTCGACATATTATTATGTTTCACCTACTCACGAGGCATTATCAAGACTGTCTCAAAGAGAACAGCAATAGAATACAGCTATTGGAACTTTACGCCGTTTGAAGCCAGCAGCAGCGCCGTAACATCCGGATGGATGTGCTTGGAAGGTGTGACGGTGTGACGAGAGAGCAGTCGCGGCATTGGGCTGCGGAATTTAAAAAAAGGACCCTTTTTCGCCGTCGCCGTCGCTCGCACAGACCTATTACGTCCATTGCCGGACGTCTCTGGTATGCACCAGAAGGTATTTCCAGTGGCGCCAGCGGTCAGTGGCCCCTGGCTAAAAAAACCGGCCACGTGCGAGTCGGACTCGCACACGAAGGGATATTTTTTTAATTAAGTCACTAGTATAGTACTCGTAATATTAAGTATATCTGTGATTAAGTATAAAAATGGCAAAACAAATTACGTTTGTTGTATGGGAGCACCCTTCATTATTTATTATATTCTGTTTTTTAGTATTTCTTGTTATATCTATAATTCTAAATTTTTAACTATTACGGTTCATTAGATACAGTCCAAGATAGACGGATGAACGGACGGATAGCGAAATCTCAGTAATTAATAGGGTTACCGTTTTACCCTTTAGGTACGGAACCCTAAAAACAAATAACAGTTGTTCTTTTAAGTATAGTTCTATAGCTTTACTCGGTTGTAAAGCTATAGAACTATGGATAATCTATTATATACCTATAGGTACCTACCTACCTAGGTATACATTCTACATTAGATATTAGATGCCCTGAATGACGTAGTGTTTTATGGGTGCACGGTTTTTTATAGTGGCCGTCTATATTGCTTTTTTTATTTTTATGGCAGACGTGCCCCATCCGCCACCGACTTCCTCAATTTATGAGCTCTAAAACTCCTATCTACTTAATACGTAAAGAATATTAGGTAGATAGTAGATAGGTACGAGTATAAAGCTACGGCTTAGAACGTTGTCGCATTGTAAATAGAGAGATTTAGTCATTATAAATAATAAGTAATAAAAGCATTGTAATAGACGCCCAGAACTTAAAAAAAGTAGTTTTAATGTCATTAACAGAAATCCATCAATCAATTTATTGAGAAACAGTGAAAATAATTAGTCAGGTAAGGTATACTACAATAAACTAGACTGGTATGTGTGTACCTAGTAGATACCTTATTCCACACAAACTCATCTGGAACACACACACACATATCACGCCTATATCCCCGAAGGGGTAGGCAGAGGTGCATTACACACCCACAACTTGCCAGTATTTTTAGTCCCACGTAATAGGGGGCAAGCCTATTGTCGTCACCGGGCACATTTATAATGGGTTAAGTATGTCCAAAATGGCCGCTTGAATTTAATAAAAAGTAGCAGCTAATTGTAATTTTGAAAAAAAAATTGTACCCCGTTGCCTTGCGTGCGATGAAATGCTGATGAAAGGCAACAAAATCTTACGTGCCAGCCGCTTTGGCACAAACAATTAAAGTCCTGGGTGTCTCCGACTAGGATCTGGAAGTTTCAGTTTAACCAGAGATTGAGAACGGAATCCGCGCTTTTGCGATGTACTACCTACTTAGGTGTACCTTTGATTGCTAACCTTTTTTAATGTGTTGGTGTGTAAGCTCCCTCTCAAATGTTACCATTTTGCATGATGTGTCTACCTACAAGTAACTGTTACATTAGACTTTTACCTCAGACTAAAAGAATAACATAGACGGAACATGTAGAATAAACACGTGAAGCCAAATGACACTTTCAATGTGTGCGTGTGACTCCGATTTCCGTGTACCGATACCACTAACGGCGTGTGCGTAATGTTGCCAGCAAATGAAAAAATCTCTATATAGTGGACATATGGAAAATTAATATTTGTTATAGTAAATGTTATCTGCAATTATTTTGTCATTTACACAAATGATTATTATGATAAGTGCCTAAAATGGGGAAGTGTTAAAATAAATAAAAACGTGATAAACACTGAGTAAACACACTTTAATTACTAGCTTTCAAAAAAATTCTCATAATTAAAATAATCCTTTTTAAGATTAATGAACAAAGCTTCATTCCAGTGTAAGTACAAAGTACAGTCAACAACAAAAGTTGATAAGCACAAAAATATTTATTATTCTTTTTTACATCCCAATGCATGTGCCACAGCAATGTACAAGTAATTTTAGAATCCCCAAGGACAAAGTTAATATATTTCGTGTTTTGTTTATAATTTTGTGATCGGTTTAACAGCTATTAGTGATCAACAGATAAGAATTATTGGTTAAGCTAATTTTGTCGTTGACTATACATGAAGTAGATATCAATAGTCGTTAGGTTAAGACTGAGGCCTTTGTAGTGTTAGACTGAAATTAAACTACTGACACAGTAACATAAATATATTGGATGGCTGGGAGGTCAGACAGCGGTCAATTCCAAGATTGCCGAAATAACCAAGCCACGTATTAAGTAGATCCCGGACACAGATGTGATCGGGAGTTCGGGACTAACGCACGAATGATGATGATGATGATGATTAGAAACATCGAGGTTGTCAACATTGATGACACAGATTTTTTTACTCAGTACTTTATAAATTCCCATAAATACTGCTAAATATTTTGTGGAAATGATGAAAAAATTATGGCAACTCTGTATGATATGGCGGAGGTTTTGTGTTCCTAGTTTCTGCTACTAAAATATTTAGAAAAATGTTATGAAATCTAATAAGAAATAGTTAATTACTTATGAAACGATAATTCAGCATTCTTTCTATGAATAATTGAAGTGTTTTTACACCTTTTCACCACACAATACGGCATATTTATAATATTTTGTTCAACCGTGATCGCACGTACGTACACACTCGCTGCTCACAAAGGAGTGGCGAGCGAAATGGTATCCCATTGCTAAATAGTATCCCTTTTGGCGGCTTCACTCGCTAGTTCTATTCGTTCCGTCTATGTTATTCTTTTAGTCTGAGACTTGTACCTATTCTAGTTTTGTTGTATACTTGAATCATAGACCAATGCGGTCGTCGTATACCCTGTCGCCGTATACGACACCTGAATGAATGTAAACAGGTGTTGGCGGACTTAAATCATAGACCAACGCGGTCGTCGTATACGCTGTCGCCGTATACGCCATGGTAAGGGAGAGTGTCAACACTCATGTCAATCGTTCGACCGATCAGCGGACTTTAGACACCATGTTGATAGAAACATCCAAATAAAATACTGTGATTGTTGCAAATAAATAGGTTTAAAAAGAAATTAATAATATAATTTGATTAAAAATTAGATAGAAATTAAAGGTAAAAACATCTTCTTGTAAACTTGATGTAGCAGATCGCTTTTACAGCAAAAAAACTGAACATTTTAGTGTAATGTCATATCAGCCGCGTAACTAGATTAAGTCTGGTGAGTGGTCAAGACGCCAAATTGTTTTGTTTCTAGCTTATGCCCCAGTGGTCATAAGCATGTGGCAGCGGGGAACGCTGATGAAGGCGGCGGTGTGACCTAAATAAATAAAAAATACTCACCACAGACATACTAGTATTCTTATCTGTGGTGCTACCTACATACTTAAGTAGGTACCTACATAGTTATACCTATACCTACCTATTGTGAAATATCTATTTAGATTCACGTAGAATTTTATATCTTACCTTTGTGATTTGTTGTAAGGAAGAGATTGTATTACTTTACGTAGTATACTTACTGTTCGCAAAGGATAAGCGGTGCTTTGCATTCGTGTGAGTGCAGTGTACGTGAACGTATAATATGTGACCTCTTTTACAAACACATATCACATGTGTGTGTAAAAGAGGTCACACACAGCTACAAAAAGAATTTTTACTCTACTTTTCGTGGTCATTCACACAAATGCAAAGCTTCGCTTATCCCTCGCGAACTGTACCTAAGTGAATGTGGCTAGGGAAGAGGAACTTTTAGAATCAAATTGTTACATAAAAGTAGCTAGGTAAGTATCTACCACCATCAACAACTGTTTACATTCATACGATTCATAGGTAAGTAGCTAGTAGTAGGTACTTATAGGTACCTATTGTACCTACTATGGCAGGTGCGTGCGCGTATTAGCGTGGAAATCATCGAGCAACTTTGGTAATCGGAATAGGTAAAAAAAATCTAAAGTAGTTGCTCAGCCCAGGCTGTTTGTGTTTTGAAGTAATGAAGTGTGATCGTAAAAAGAAAGTAAGTAAGTACCTACCTACCTAGATATTTACATATTATTATCACGTTTTATTCACGAAGAGAGTGGCAGAGGTGTAGATATTACACATCTACATTTTGCCAGTAATTTGGGCTCACGTAATAGGGGTTCTTGCCGTTAGTGGGCACTTAAAAAAAATCATAACCACTCTTTAATAATAAAATTATACTTAACCAAAATTGACAAATACTTAAACAAAATGATAGGTGGGTACATACTTATCTACCGCTAGTCTACAATCTCTACAGTCCGAGTAGTAGTATAATATGAACATTGAATTTAATTATAAAACAATACAATTGAAACTAACTAAATATGTACTTTACCTATTCTAATTATACCTACTATGATTATGATCTAAATTCTAATATGCGTTAAAGAACTCCCTCCGCCTCGTCGCCGACTGGCAATGTTCCGAGAAGGCTGGCAGCATTGCCACGTTGTATGGCAATGCTTATTCTTTGTGCCATATAGTAATCAGCCATCTGGAGAAGTGTCGATCATGAGTTAAGATACATTTTTGAATAGGCCGCGTGCACTCGGACCCCAAGGTCCCATAGTATCTAACCCGAGTAGTAGATATTAACCTATAGAATAAGCTGATGTAGGTAACTGTATTACTTAGTATTAAAATTCCTGCCACGAAAAAATATGAATATGAATTAATGCTAATCTGTGTCTACTATATACCTACCTAGTTTCTTTGGTACAATTATACCTACATTTACACAACTTACACAACATTTTTATGTAGGTACCCTACATAAAAATGCTATAATACCTATAATGCTATAATGTAATAATATAGGTAGGTACCTACTGTGTTGTGAGCCTTCTTTTTAACGTCTAACAGTAGAGGAGACCGGGGCTAAAAATTACCGGGGTAAGTTTTTATATTGAAAAATTACTAAATATAGCCGAATATAGCGATGGTACGGATACGGATAAATTGTGAAGATTTAATTATGGAACTGGGTTGGTATGGTACCTACCTACCTAATACGTAGGTCACACTATAAGTTTTGCGTAACTTAAAAAAACAACATGTTAAAACCAAAATATTATGTTTATTGCTTTTCAAAATACTCCTTTACATTTTAAACATTTTTTCATGCGATCAAACCATTTTATAAAACAGGAGGACCACAGATCTGAAGGCATGTTTTCTACGTGCTGATTGAACGCTATCACTGCCTCTTCGTAGTAGGTAAAAGTGAAACCTCACATCAAATCTTTGATTTTGGGGAAATTACAGAAATCACAGGGTGTTAGGTCGGGGCTATGCGCAGGATAGGTGACAAATTGTACTTTTTCGGAAGCTAAAAATTACTTTGTTTTGTTGGCCGTGTGTGAAGAAGCGTTGTCATGATGTAGGAGAACGCGGCTTTTGGGTCATCTTTCGCGAACTTTTTCTAACACCCAGGGCAAACAAATGGTATAATACCACTCGGCATTAACACTCTTTTGATCTTCAAGTGGAACTGTACAGATGGGACCCGTAGCTGAGAAAAAAAACGCGATCATTTTTTTACCAACATTTCTCGCTTGCCTCACTTTTGTTGGCTTGTTCTCATTTTCAAACACCCATTCACAAGATTGCTGTTTTTTTTCGGGTTCAAAACATTAAATCCACGTTTCGTCTCCTGTGACAATATCATAACCAGCATTAGAATGTCCGTGGTCGTACTTCAGTAGCATCTGTGAGCACCATTCCACGCGAGCCCGCTTCGGCTCCGCTGTCAGTTCATGAGGGATCCAACGACAACAAAGTTTCCGAACTTTCAATACTTCGTGTAAAATTTTCTGGATTTGACTCATAGCAATCCCCAATAGTCCTCCTAATCCGCGGGTTTTCTTCAATTAACCGCTTAACAATAGCCACATTATTTTCGTTGACGGCCGTTTAACGCCACCCTTCACGAAATTCGTCATGTAAAGAAACTCGACCTCTCTCAAATTCAGCAAACCATCGCCTCACGGTGCTTAAACAAGGTGCTTCTCTCCCAAAAGCATTTTGAAGACGAGCGGCACAGTCTTGCGGAGAGAGAGAACTTTTAAAATCATAAAAATCATCGCTCTAAAATCTTTTCGACTTAATTCCATTTCCGTTGGATACGTAGAACTTTGATGCGTGATAAAAAACAATTGACAAATAACTTCCCGCCAATTGTTTTTTTTATTACCTTAGTAATAAAAAACGTTGCAACCTCTTAAGGTTGCAACGTTTAAAAAAATATAACATTCGAAATTCAAATAGTTCCGATTAGTTAGAAGTGCAAAACTTTTAGTGTGCCCCATGTATTAGATAATTGACTTAGGTATTCAACTAAAGAACTAAATTATTCCTAATCATAACATAATATAAAACAAAGTCACTTCCGTCCCTATGTATGCTTAGTTCTTTAAAACTACCATTAGATAGAGTGGTTGTCGAGGAAGGTTTTTGTATTCCTCAAGTGGGTGAAGTCACGGGCGTCCGCTAGTATATTGTAAACAGAGGTGTGTACCTAAGTACCTACTTATACCTTACCTAACCAAGCACAATTATTTATGTAAGTAGGTGCTTTCGCGATCCCCTCGAATGAAGTCCCCTCACAATTCCGCTTAAGAAATACATAAAGTCTTTCACATAAAAGCTCTAAGAGGGAATTTATTCTGATGGGAAAACATCGATCTATTGAACTGATTAGTTCGGGTTTACGAAACGTGTCGTAAAAGATGCGTAAACACTAATTTGAAATTTACGGGCCCGTAAATAATGTTTGTTTGGCACCGTTGTGACAATAGAACATTATACCGTCCCTCGTATTATAATCAAAGACTAGGTATAAATAAAATTATACTATTGCAAACCTATAGGCACCTACGAATATAATAAAAAGAATTGGTTTCTATTTCTACCCGACTCCGTCAGCGAGCGCTTCTGGTTAGCTCGAACTAGAATTTCCAGTGGCGCACGGCGTATATGTGTGCCTGAGATAAGATCAGGAAAGAAATACAAGAAAAAAGTAAAACACATGGCACACCTAAATAAATGGTAGTAAACAGTCAAGATGATCCAAAAGTAATTTTTACGGAATCAGCGTCGAAATCTACATAAAATCCAAAGACACCTATGTAAAAATCGCCATTAAATGACTACCATATAAGTTTATGATTAAATGTATGTAAACTAAGTAGGTAAGTATAGCAGAGTGTCAACGTGTTCATAATTAAGTAGGTAGGTAGGTAGATAGGAGATTAAGTAATGTATGGTACGCTATATTGTTCTGCTCTAAGATATAGATTACTATGTACCTATATTATAACATAGTCTGAACATAGCTTTCATAATTCCCATTTTTATTTTCTATTCTACCTACCACTACCTACTCACGTACAGAAATGCATATCGCCGCTGTTAAATTTGATAAGTTTCAGACCAACGTTTGATAACGTTGATACCTATGAGTTTCTATAATTGCACTCTCTACTGCGTACAATGGTATACGTAGGTCACACTATAAGTTTTGCGTAACTTAAAAAAACAACATGTTAAAACCAAAATATTATGTTTATTGCTTTTCAAAATACTCTTCTTTACATTTTAAACATTTTTTCATGCAATCGAACCATTTTTTAAAACAGGAGGACCACATATCTGAAGTCACGTTTTCTACGTGCTGATTGAATACTATCACTGCCTCTTCGGAGTTGATAAAAGTGAAACCTCTCATCAAATCTTTGATTTTGGGGAAACTACAGAAATCACAGGGTGCTAGGTCGGGGCTATGCGCAGGATGGGTAACGAGTTGTACTTATTCGGAAGCTAAAAATGACTCTGTTTTGTTGGCCGTGTGTGAAGAAGCGTTGTCATGATGTAGGAGAACGCGGTTTTTTTTCGGGTTCAAAACAATAAATCTACTTTTCGTCTACTGTGACAATGTCATAAACAGCATTAGAATGTCTGTGGTCGTACTTCAGTAGCATCTGTGAGCACCATTCCACGCGAGCCCGCTTCTGCTCCACTGTCAGTTCATGAGGGATCCAACGACAACAAAGTTTCCGAAATTTGAATTCTTCGTGTAAATTTTTCTGGATTTGACTCATAGCAATCCCCAATAGTCCTCCTAATCCGCGGGTTTTCTTCAATTAACCGCTTTTTTTCCCCAATCAATCCCCAATAGTCCTCGAATTGTCTCATAGGTAATCCGCGGGCTTTCTTCAATTAACCGCTTAACAGTAGCCACATTATTTTCGTTGACGGCAGTTGAAGGCCGCCCTTCACGAAATTCGTCATGTAAAGAAACTAGACCTCTCTCAAATTCAGCAAACTATCGCCTCACGGTGCTCAAACAAGGTGCTACTCTCCCAAAAGCATTTTGAAGACGAGCGGCATAGTCCTGCGGAGAGAGAGAACTTTTAAAATCATAAAAAATCATCGCTCTAAAATCGTTTCGATTTAATTCCATTTTCGTTGCATACGTAGAACTTTGATGTGTGATAAAAACAATTGACAAAAATGATTTCCCGCCAATTGGTTTTTTTTTATTACTAAGAAGTTTGCAACGTTTAAAAAAATATAACATTCGAAACTCAAATAGTTCCGATTAGCTAGAAGTGCAAAACTTTTAGTGTGCCCCATGTATAAAGGTTTCCCGGGTGTCCTCATTTCATATTTCCTATGGAACCTACTAGTAGGATGAAATTTGATTATATTGGTACCTATTAGTTTCTATAATTTGCACTCTCTACTGCGTACAATGGTGTATATAGGTTTCCCGAGTGTCCTCATTTCATATTTCCTATGGATACCTACTAGTAGGATGAAATTTGATAATATTGGTACCTGTTAGCTTCTATAATTGCACGCTCTACTGCGTAGAATGGTGTAGGTTTCCCGAGTGTCCTCATTTCCTATTTTCTTCAGGATACTAGGATGAAAAGTATCATAATGAGAATTATGCATGAGAACTTTAACAGATAGAACTATAATATAACATATCGATAGAGCCTCCTTTTTTAATTAAAACTCAAAATCGGCTAGATATGGGTTACCGGCATTATACTTTATGAACGGCAGCATATTATTCTTGATGGAAAAATACTTAAACGCCAAAGAACCTACCTACTTTATAACGCACAATTACGAACTAGTTTTGAGCCATAGTGGTTCTTCATTTCCGGGAGTACCTACCTACCCATGTTGCGAATTTGTTTTAAGTAGGAACTAGGTACCTGTGTACTTACCCAAACATTATCTCAACAAGTTGTTTATACTCGTAATTTAGTAAATGTATTTATAAAAACCTATTTAGACATCTCTCCATCATTTATCTACTTAGGTAACGCAAAAATGTCGGTTGCCATCTTTTAGTGTAGCTCATGAAATTGGCAGGGTTGTAAAAATAGCGCTACGTCATTCGTCGAGCCGCAATAAAGCTGAAAGGTCCCAACGACCCTCGCTTTATCCCCACACGACCACTTTAATAGTTTTTCATTACTCAAGTAGACGCCTATAAAAAAAAGAATAAAGTTTGGGAAGAAAATTGCATGGGTTGCATAATGCTTCATGCGTATGGTGCGCTCTGTGATCGTAAATTTTATACGAAACAAAATTGGATTTGGAGATTGTTTGCCAAGAAATATTTATGACTA
Organism: Nudaria mundana; assembly: GCA_963556515.1. Lineage (NCBI taxonomy): Eukaryota > Metazoa > Arthropoda > Insecta > Lepidoptera > Erebidae > Nudaria > Nudaria mundana. The sequence goes on from OY748297.1 coordinate 9,590,172, forward strand.
TAACAATAGGTGCATACCCTACAATAAATGTAGAGATATCAATGGGGCTATTGTACAGGGGTCGCACACCATACCTACCTACGTGGTTTAATATAGGTATACATAGGTATACACAGATCGTATATTTCTTTCTTTTTTTAAATCCTCATTTCCGTTATAGGGCCTAAATCCACCTACCCCACCCATTGGATGACCCAATTATCTACCAACGTAATTTTTAGTGTGTGTAATAGATAGTGAGAGACTAAATACATATTATTATACATACTATCACGCCTATCTTCTCGAAGAGGTAAGCAGAGGTGCATTAACAACAACCAACATTTTGCTAGTAATTTGGTTGGTCCCACGTAATACCGTTACCTGGCACTTAAAGAAATCTTCTAATGTGAATTCCGAAACTGGTGTATGAGACCGGGACCATAACTGTTCCGGGAAAAATGAAAAAATATCCAACTCAATTTTTTTTTAAAGTTACATAATATTAGTAGGAAAAAATGTTGTGATGCCCTACTTCTTATGATTTCATACATATTATTTTCACCACCATTTTTGATACATTAAGATACTTAGGTATACTCGTAGTAACGTAGCATGCTTTAATGACTGCCTCGGTTGCGCAGTGATGTGAGTATGCGACTGCCGTCTCTAAGGCCCCAGGTTCGATTCCGGGTCGAATCAAATTATTTGTATTATCCACAAATGTTTGTTTTGGAGTTTGGGTATTTTCTATGTATAATATGTTTGGATTTAGAAATATATAATAATATAGTATGTTTATCATTCGTCTGGATCCCATAGCACAAGCTTATATTAGCTTAATTTGGGCTAGATGATGTCGTTTGAGAAAGTCCAAAAAAAAGATTTATATTTAACCACAGTTTCAAATAAAACAAATACATTTGTAGTTTTTAATAGACTACCTCGGTGGCACAATGGTACTATGTACGGACTGCCACACTCGAGGTCTCGGGTTCGATTCCCGGGTCTGGTGGATTATGTATAATTCTCTTTAGAATTTTATCCAGATAATTATCCCAGAGTCTGGAACTTGTGCCCGGTAGATGGCAATAGGCTCGCCCCCTATTACATGGGACCTAACATAGCTGGCGAGATGTGGGTGTGTTTGCACACCTCTGCCTACCCCTTCGGGGAAAAAGGCGTGATGCTATGCTATGTTTTTAATACAAAAATTATATAAAAGGTATTGTTTCTTCTTAACTTCAGTAGTTAATAACTACAGAACTAATAGTCTTGATGCCATTGACAATAACGTACAAATTGACAATCAAATCTTGATCGTCTACGTGAGACATTACCTACTAGTTGCAACCAAAATATATAAAAATAATTATTGGCTCCATGTATACCTATATAATAATAATACCAATGTAAAATCCCTAGCAGATGATAGTTTAATAGATGCATAACTAAAATTTGTCGAAACATTTTTTATTTATCTGAACATCCATAGAACAACATGGGTCGAACAGTACCACAAGAACCAAATTCGTTGCTCTATGTTGATACCGATAAAACTAGAAATCAATTTATTTTGTAGTTCATCAACCCTTCCTGGGCTGTAGGTACTGACTGCGCTTACGTTGTATTGTAGGCCCTATTTAAATAAGCACGTTGAGCCAAAAACCGGATACAAAATTTTAAATTGGCTAAGCTAAGTAGTAAGCTGTTTATTACTAACACCCGTTACAACAAGCCCCTGTCTCCCCACCTAATCATTCTACCTTTTTCAGTAGGTATCTACGAGTATGTACACAACATCAGATTTACAAATTAAGAGTTATTTGATTATTGAATACTTACCTACTAGGCTCCGAAACTACCGAATCGTTTTTGAAAATTCGTTAAATTAATAGGTACTTAAGAAGGTACTGTGTTAGAGACAGAAGCTAAGTACATTATCCCTGAGTGCTAATTTTTATTCCTGTAATGTAATGTCTGCGGATTGAGAACGAGAAAACTCAGTATAGGCACCTATCACGTGGATGGAGCCGAGACCTCATCAGTTATCATCATCATTCACCGAGCCTTTTTTACTCAACTTTCCAGTCGAACTGCGATTCGACTTCCATCCATTTTCCATTTTCCGTGAAGCGACTGCCATCTGACCACAACCTATAGGCAATATCGAAGTTCTACAGTTAGAACGGTCGGATATTTGATTTGCTCCAACTACCCCTAACGACTGCCATAGATGTTCGTATGACAACTGGGACGAGGTACGGAGGGGTCTCAGTGTCATAAGAAATGGTCAACCATCTTAAGACCGGCCTAACTAGTTGTTGCTTAACTTTTGTACCTCATCAGCTAGTACTTAGTTACTATGTACTAGTTACTATAGTAGCTGGTACTTAGTTTATATGTACCTAGGTACATATAAACTAAGTACCAGCTACTATGACCTAAGTACTCGTAAATTATGCTTATAACTAATTGGAACGAAGTTCTCTAACGCGGCTTACGGGTAGTGTGATTTTGCAGAAATTGTCACATTACGCTTATTAATATCAGTGGTTCCCAACCGGGTGGTCCGCAGAAATATAGTCCGCTTTTTTTTTAAGTTTAGCGTCGGCGTTCGTTAGTAAAACGAAAAGTAACTCAAACCCAGGTTGGCTTGCGTTGCAGTTGCGTAAAGAACTTCGTTCCTGACGGGGGTCCTCCGACCGCACAATTTATTTTTTATCTATACTACTATTATAAAGAGGAAAGATTTGTATGTTTGTAATGAATAAACTCAAAAACTACTGTGCCGATTTCAAAAATTTTTTCACCATTGGAAAGCTAAATTCACCCTGAGTAACATAGGCTACTTTTTATCCCGGTAATGTGTTCCCATGAGAACCGGGAACGACTAAACTAAATCACGCGGGCGGAGCTGCGGCGATCAGCTAGTTTAGAAATAAAGATAAGTAAGGACCTTTTTTTGGGTTCCGTAGTCCAAGCCTCGGAACCCTTATACATAGTTTCGTCATGTCTGTCCGTCCTCGGCTTTCCTCCCAAACGGTTAGTGCTAGAAAAATGAAATTTTGCACGGATATGTGTATTTACCATTCCGACAGAAAAATTATGAAAAATATTTTTTTAGTTCAATTGTTTGCTCATAGCATAGTTTGAGATAAAAAAAATCGGTTGTCTGTAAAGTCGGTTTACTGACGATAGTTGAACGTGACAACGTCATAACTGCCGAACGCGGAGGCCGATTGTGCCTCTTTGTCGCTCGTTCCGCGCTCTCGCTTGCACTTCAAGCCTTAAATGGAACGCCTCATTTTTTCGTGCGTGCAGCCGGCTCCATCGAATTATAAGACGTTGTCACGTCAAAAAATGCAAAGTTCAGCTTACGCTTTTTTATCTATACCTATTATATGTAAAAAGGCGTAACCTATTGAAACTTTTCCTACCTTACCACAATTTCATCTATACTAATATTATAAAGCTGGAGAGTTTGTTTGTTTGTTTGTTTGAACGCGCTAATCTCAGAAAGTACTGGTCTGATTAGAAAAATCTTATTAAGTTATGTAATATATTTATCCAGGATGGCTATAGGCTATATAACATTACGCTACGACGAGTAGGAGCGGAGCAGCAATGATATATGTTTCAAAAATGGGGGAAAATTATTGCTTTTGGGAGCTTCCGTGGCGTACGCTGCTTAAATGGTTAAAGTAACGTTAAAATTGTGTACTACGAATTTATTTGCCTTTAAAAGTTCTATAAAAAAGTCCGCGATGGCATATATCTACCTCTTAGGGTTAACGCACTATGACGTAATTTATAGCAATCAAAATTGATTCAAAACAATTCATGGTTTGCAAAGCTATTTTTATGATTACGAATACGATATTAATCCTTGTCCAAACAAATACGCTATACGTCATAAGAATTTAATTTAGAACAAATTAGTCCTTTCCATCATTTGATTTCAACGAATATCTTAAGAGATATTATAGATTTAGTCAAAAAGTACACTATTTTGAAGGCGGGCGACGACGTCCTATTAATGGTATTATTTCACAGACATTTCAAGGTGCATGCAAGAAATTAGGTTTACTAGAAGGAGATCAGCACTGGGAAAATACTCTGTCAGATGCTGTTATATCAGAGCCAGCCATAAAATTAAGAGAATTATTTACTATCATCCTCATATTTTGTCAGCCATCTGATCCTTTCGAGCTATGGAATAAATTTCGCAATGATTTATGTGAAGATGTGTTAAACCAAATTCAAAATGATAATCTGGATGTAACTTTAGACTATAATGATAACATATACAATGAAGGGCTTATAATGATTGGATATAAGATTCATGAGATGTCTGATAAATCTTTAACTGATTTTGGGCTCCCCGCAGCGAGTAGAAATAGTTCAGATAGTAATATAGATTCGTTAGAAGAAGCTTTGCGAAAACCATATGACATAAATAAATTAACTGAATATTTATCTGAAAATGAACCTAAATTAGTGGATGACCAGCTTACGGCTTACAATATTGTAAAGTGTTCGTTTTAATGACGGGAAAATTTTTTTTTTGGATGCCCCAGGTGGAACTGGCAAGATTTTTCTTACTAATTTAAATTAACGAAAGTACGATCTCAGGGAAAAATAGCTTTAGCCGTTGCATCATCGGGGTTCGCTGCAACTTTACTAGCAGGTGGACGCACAGCTCATTCAACTTTTAAATTGCCTCTTACTGTTTCTCTGCAGAAAGATAGCGTGTGTTCTATTCGGAAAAATGGTTCTTTAGGAAAAGTGTTGCAAGATGTCAGTATAATAATATGGGATGAATGCACAATGATTCATAGAGCTCATGTAGAGGCTTTGGATAGGACTCTAAGGGATATTAGAAGCTGTGACAAACTCAGGGGTGGAATCACTGTCATGTTTGCTGGTGATTTTCGACAAACGCTGCCGGTGATTGTTAGAGGAACAAGAGCTGATATTGTGAAGTCTTGCTTGAAAACTTCCCATTTATGGAAGTTCGTTTATACTCTTAAACTATCAACCAATATGAGAGCACATTTGGGTGGAGGGAGTACACATTTTACTACAAAGTTGCTTTTAATAGGAGACGGGAAAGTACCTCATTTGGCAAACAAAATTGATGTAGATCCGGATTTAGGTGAAAAAGTAACCACCATTGAAGAATTAATCGCGAAAGTCTACCCCGATGTTGTCCAAGTACTAGATAAAGATTACCGGTGGATGTGTCAAAGAGCAATATTAGCGGCTAGAAATAGTAGTGTTGACAATATCAATGATCTAATACTTACTAAACTTCCAGGATGTTCATTATATTTCCATAGATAATGTAATGGATCAAGAAGACGCAGTACATTATCCACAAGAATTTTTACATTCCTTAAATCCGAGTGGCCTTCCCCCCATTGCATAAAATTAAAAACTGGTACTCCCATTATATTACTACGAAACCTTAAACCTCCGAATTTATGTAACGGAACCAGACTCCAAGTTCAATTTCTTCGCGACAATGTGATCGGTGCTATAGTTTTGACTGGCCCAGCAGTTGGTCAAACGGTACTTATACCTAGAATACCAATGATACCTAATGATTTGCCTTTTAACTTCAAAAGGATACAATTTCCCGTTAAGATATCTTTTGCCGTAACTATAAATAAAGCCCAGGGGCAAACATTTGTTGCCAAGGGGCGTCGGCGTAACGTGCTACGCCGACGATACCCTCGTCACGGCGCGGGGTGCAACGTACCAGGAGGCAGCACTCAAGGTCACGACGGGTGTTGCTCGAGTCGTGGGTCGGATACGGCAGCTGGTTCTGGAGGTGGCCTTGCACAAGTCCGAGGTTCTGTGTTTTCACAGACCTCGGAACGGTCCACCCGAAGGTTCCAGCATAAATGTGGGAGGCGTTAGCATCGGCATCAAGCCCTCGATGAAGTACCTAGGGATCGTACTTGATAGCCGATGGAACTTCGGACCACATTTCCGAAGTTTGGTCCCCAAGGTGACGCAGGCATCGGTCGCGCTTTCGCGACTGATGCCCAACCTAAAGGGACCCAACGCTTCCTGCAGGAGACTGTACCTGGGGATCGTGCGGAGTATGGCCCTATACGGGGCTCCCGTATGGGCGGATAGGTTGGCGGTCAAGGGGAACGTGACTCTGTTAAACAGACCACTTCGAACCTTGGTCGTCAGAACCATACGGGGGTACCGCACGATCTCCGGAGAGCCTGCATGTCTCCTAGCCGGGACCCCTCCATGGGACCTGGAAGCGAGAGCCCTTGCGTCATTGTTCCAATGGCGCAAGGAGGCACTGGAGCGGGACCACAGGCCTGCGTCTCGAGAAATCGAGGACCAGCGTTCCCAACTCCGCCAGGATCTCATGGAGTCATGGAGGGTGCGACTTGAACAACCCAAGTGGGGTACCACCATCATCGCGGCGGTGAGACCGATCATGGACGATTGGCTGCAGAGGCAGCATGGTGACCTCACGTACCGTGCGACGCAGATCGTTGCCGGGTATGGATGCTTCGGTAGCTATCTGTTTCGCACGCATCGTGAGGTCACACCCCGGTGTCAACACTGCGAGGTTTCAGACGACGACACAGCACTCCACACGTTGGTGGAGTGCTCAGCGTGGGCGAGTCAGCGCCGGGACCTCGTAGTGGGTCTGGGCGTGGATACCCTCTCGCCGGAAGACCATGCTTCAAGCCATGGTCTCCAGCCGGAGTAGGTGGAATGTGGCCGTGTCCTTCTGCGAGCAAGTCATGCTCGCGAAGGAGGCGGCCAGGAGGGAGAGGGAGCGTACCCTCCCCGCCGAGTTCCGTAGTCGGCGGCCCCAGACTCCGCAACTACGCCCAAGACTATCGACCTCCATGATCGGGGCCTGAGGACGGCGGGATCGCCATTCGCCGTCCTTACAGAAGCAGGCTATGGGGCAAAGGCCCCGCAGCACGCAACCCTTCTAGTTGCGTGCATAGCACGCAACCAGATTCACTCACTGACGCGGAACAAAACCCTTCCCCAACGACGCGGGATTCTCGTCCCGACCCAACATCCGAAGAGACCACAGAGGTGGTCAAAGTCCGCCGGGCGCCACTGGACATACCCTCTGCTAGTAACCAGAGACGCCCGGCAACGGACGTTAGAGCGGGCGAAGCCTTGGGCCGCGGAATTAAAAAAAAAAAATGGGGGCAAACTAGGAGTCGCACAGTCAATTGTGGCACACCGTTGGAAAGGTCGTGGTCAAAAAAACAAAAGGTCTACTGTGCTTTTGTAGACTTAGAGAAGTGGTGCAGCGTGAATTGTGGTGAGCGCTGACCATGTATGGAGTGAGCAGCAATCTGATACGAGCACTGCAATCAAACTTTACAAGGGTTCCAATGCTTGTGTCCGGATAAACGGGACTTACACGGGACTGTGTAGCGTCACCAATTCTGCTTAATTTATATTTGGATAACTGTCTGAAAGATCTGAATGCAAAAGTGTGTGGTTGAATGGATGAATTGACCATCAAGTGCCTCTTATATCCTGATGACCAGGTATTACTAGCGTCGTCGGTAGAGGAGTTGCAGGTGATGGTAGATTTTATGAACGAGTCTTTTAAAAAAATGGAACGAAAGTAAATGTTTTTGAAAGTCACTTCCCACTTGCTTCCGCTAGATACCGAGAGAGTATCCACGTCCAAACCAAACAGCGGCAGTCAGCGGCACTCGCCCACGCTCGCTGGGTACTTCACCAACGTGTGAAGTGCCGCGTCCTCGTCTAGAGCTTTGCAATTTGTGACGGACGGTAGGTGTGGTCACCGTGACGTCTCTCCAGCTACTCCTCTGTGATCGGTCTTACCGCCGCGATGACAGCGTTTTTCCGTCTTGGGTATTCAAGTCAGACCTTTCCTGACGAATTCTTGAGACGCAGGTCCCGCTCCAACAGCTCCTTGTACCATTGAAACAATGACACAAGGGCTCCCGCGTCCAGGTCCCATGGACCATTCACGGCTAAGTGACATCCAGCTTCTACGAAGATCGCTTGGTACCCTCTTATTATCCTGATGGCCAAGGTCTTCAACGGTCTGTTTAAAACAGACACGTTAGACGTCAGTCTCTCAGGTCTCTCCGCCCATATGGGAGCCCATTCGCCATAGGTAGCTAGCCTACCTATGTGCGAATGTTTAATACTGGTTTTGGAAATACGAACCGGTTGTCGATTCATTTAGTTAGGGGTATAAAACATGGATTATAAATATTGGATGGAAGCAGGCGTTACCTGGCGAAAATCCATGACAAAGTAATGGTAAGTAGGATGTTAAAAACTTTCAAAATATAATAGCATTAATTTTTCGCAAAATTGCTGTTCTCTTTGAGACAGTCTTGATAATGCCTCGTTTAGAGGCGAAACAATTGTCGACGTTTGTTTGTCCTTTTTAATTTTGCGAAAAATTATAGCTAATATTTTTGAAAGTTTTTAACATCTTACTTACCATTACTTTGACATAGATTATACATTAATATAATATAATTTTTTTAACATAATCATAGTCTATGTATATTTTATATTTATAATAAAAGCGTTTTTTTAATAATTGACGTTAATATTATTCAACGGTTAGCTCCAATTTACGTTTTTGCGCTCTCCTGAAAATTATGGTTTGAGCCTAAGTAGCTAGGTTTTGATATGGGGCAGGCTTATAGTCCGGAAAATATTAAGTAGTTGATCGATGAAGTCCGCATTTTTTGTTGAAAAAAAAAAATAGATATTCTCTATTATTTTAAATAGGTAGGGGTTTAATAACTTCTCTTTTTAATAACGTGGGTCCATCGGTGTTAATCGATGACTTTAGTTTACTAGTTTACTCCGAATTAATTCGCGGTGCGGGACAAGGAACGTTGTTCGGTATTGCAATTAAGCGTTTGGGCCTGGATTTATCGCTCGTTTCGCTCCCGTCTGTATCTATTATAAAGAAATTGAAAACTTCATATGCGTGATTTTACTAACAACTGATGTATCAAGAGATAGGTAGTTGTTTTCACTATAGTCGCCCCTTAGGTTTTCGAAGGTTTTCCTCGATTTATCTGGAATGGCATCATCAGATCATAGTTTCCTTCTTATTGGGTCACCCTTTGGATATTTATTTCCTTTCTCAACAAAAAATAATCATCTAAATCCGTTCATAAACGTTGAAGTTATCCGCAAACAAACATAAAAAATATGCGGTCGAATTTAAAAACATTTCTTCTTTTTTAATTCGGTTAAAATGTTCAAAGAGAATACAATACTACGAAAATGTTATAAATCAAATCATTTCACTTAGCAACGTCAGTAAGTTACAAAAAGAAAAATATAATGCTTTTTTTTAATCCCGCAAGACCGCGGCCGCTCCCATGTCCATTGCAGTGGGCGTCTCTGGTGACCCCAGAAGGTATTTCCATTGGCGCCCGGTGGAATTTGGCCACCCGTGTGGCCTCTTCGGGGGTTTGGTCGGAATGAAAATCGTTGAAAACCGCGTCGTTGGAATTGGGTTTTATCCCGTGTTGCTGAGTGAATCTGGTGGCGTGCTGTGGGGCAAAGGCCCCGCAGTACGCAACCCTTCCTGTAAGGACGACGGGTAGCTTTCTCGCCGTCCTCAGGCCCCGATCATGGAGGTCGATGATCTTGTGTGTAGATGATTCTGCGGCGTCCTGGCCGCTGACTGCGGAACTCAGCGGGGAGGGTACGCTCCCTCTCCCTCTCGGCCGCCTCCTTCGCGAGCATGAATTGCTCGCAGAAGGACACGGCCGCGTTCCACTGGCTCCCGCTAGAGACTATGGCTCGTAGCATGGACACGGCTGCGTTCCACCTAATCGCGCTGGAGACCACAGCTTGGAGCATGGTTTCCAGCGAGAGGATATCCACGCCCTGACCCACTACGAGGTCCCGGCGCTGACTCGCCCACGCTGAGCACTCCAGCAAAGTGTGGAGTGCGGTGTCGTCGTCCGAAACCTCGCAGTGTTGACATCGAGGTGTGACCTCACGATGGATGCGAAACAGATAGCTACCAAAGCATCCATGCCCTGTAACGATCTGCGGCGCACGATACGTGAGGTCACCGTGCCGCCTCTGCAGCCACTCGTCCATGATCGGTCTCACCACCGCGATTACGGTGGTTCCCCACTTTGGTTGCTCAAGTCAAAAAAAAAAGCTGGGCATTGAGAGACTTGGGATGCCGCTCGCTTCGCTCCCTGGTGCACTCCAACCGAATGGTTATGCTTCCGAACATGATCCCATTGACGGTGCTACCGTTTGGAACACAATCATGGCCTTAGATAATACACATTGTGCATCCATAATAAGGATAGTTCCCCGAAATTTCGTTCACTTTAAACTCCGAATGAAATACAATTCACACACACACATATCACGCCTATATCTCCGACGGGGTAGGCAGAGGTGCATTACACAATTATGTTTTGTGTCATATGATTCAAGTGATAGATCTTGAAGCATGCATACAGGCATGCATATTATGTTCTATGTGGTTCCAAGCTAGAACCTTTGATTATATACATATTCAAATGCTAAAAGGTTAATTTGCCTTGTTTTATTCACAGTTTGAATTTGCCGCTTAAAAGCAAAGCAAGCAGCAGTTATTGTCTATGCTTTGAGCGCCATTTTTATACGGGCTTGGGATTTTTATTTTTATTAATATGACTATTGTTACATATATGTCTTCTTATTACTTACAAGCATAAATATAATATGTAATTAATGTATAATTTTAACAAAGTTAATTTTATATCAATATTTTTGGAATAGACAATCCTCTACAGACTTGCTTGTTTTTCGGTTAGCTTCTCATTGGTCGTTGGAGAAATTCAGTTCTTGTTTAGCCAATATGGCGTCTTTTGTGTTATGAGATGACAACATCGTAGTTTGTGACCTAGTAGTAATTTCTTGATGTTGTAATTAACGTTAAATATCTAACTTCAGTGTTCATAGAGAATCGTTTGTTTAATGGACAATGTAAAAACTTATTACAGGCTTTGATTATTCTAAAACACATGAAGTGCACCTCAAGAAAAAGTACTTGGTTCCCCTAAAAATGGCGGGTGTGTTATCTTTATGGATTGTGTTTTCATTACATTTGGAGAAAGTCAAGTAATGATTCAAGTGCTGGGTTACGTGGATTTCTCGAGTTCTATACAAAATCATCGTGTGCTTGGCAACGGCATGTGTTGTTCATTTTGACATTTGCTGAGGTGATTAGACAGGAGTCTGTACAAGTGTCATCGTTTTTGATGAAAATAACAGAATGTCGCGCTGGGGTAGAGGTCGAGGCGGTAGCGTAGCTGTACCGCTGGATAGTGCTCTCTTTAGAGAAAATAGTAATTGCCCATCAGCCGCTCGTTCCGCGGGCACAGTCGGCAAATGGGGTATCACTAGCTTCACGTCGCTTAGAAGCGCACCGTACGGTAAGCACGTTCACTGACACATTCGACATTTATATAGAACCTTGATAACATGTACATAAAGTTAAAAATATCTTCTTTCTTAACTGCAAGATTCCCATTGATAAATAAATGAACTACTTACTATATTTATATAATAACTTTCACTGGTGACTTGTGGCATCCCAAGTTTATTGCCATGTTTATAAATATACAAATCTAAGACATTTACTAGCTAAATACAATTATTATTAACTATCTTGTTTCTACTTCATCAATGTAAACTAAAATTGAGATTGATAGATAATAAGATGAGATTTGATTGATTCTAAGATTAAACTTAAATGAATAGTTAGTGAATAGTGCACTTATTTAATTTGCTTTCTTATTACAGCATATGCAAACTCTGTTAAAAAGACAGTTCAAGATCAAAATAGTCCATTGACAGTGCCAGCAGTTGAGACTGAGCAAGCACCACCAAAGCCAAAAAAATTCTTTAAGTCTCGCAATACTGAACCTTACCCACCAGTACCTCAAATTATATATGCTCCACCAGTTCCTCCTGCTCCATTATCACCAGAATATCCTTCTCATAGTAAGGATAAAAAAGTTAATAAAAGAAGTAGGGTCTATAATAGAGACTCATCATCACCTGAATTACCTCGACGCAATTCAGAGAAAACAAAATCAAAGAAGAGTTCAGTGGCCACAAAGGCCTCTAAAAAAGAAGAGACACCGGCTGAGAATACCCAACCACCCAATAAAAGATACCTTGTTCGCAATCGTAATAAAGTGATAAATTATGCTGAAGATGGCAGTAACAGTCCTATTCCAGATTTCACTAGATATGAATCTATTTATTCTAAAGTTCCACAAATAGCAACCTTGCCAATAGAATCAGCACCTAAGGTACCATCACCCAAAGCATCACCACTACAAGTACCATCACCTACTATCAGTCCCTTGGTTCTAAGTCCTTCTGTGAAACCAGTAGAAAAGTTCGAGGTTTCAAGTCCGTCAACAAGCAAAGATCTTTGTGATGAGCGTAAACCACCCCCTATAGTATTAAGGATATCTAAAGGAACCTCAAGGATAGTAAGTACTGACTCTAATGAAGGTTTTACTTCACCTGGTTCTGACAGACATTCATCTTTGGACACACATTCTGATGTTGGTTCTGATCACAAAAAGAGTCCATCAATGGAAACAATTTGTTCTCCTAAACATGAAGGTCTCAAAATCACTATTAAATGTGCTGGTTTGACTCAAGAACCCAAAAAAGATAAGAAGAAGGATAAAAAGGAACACAAGTCACATAAACGTCATCGAAAAAATTCAGATGATGAGCCTCTGAAAAAGATTATCAGTTCTCCCATACCTGGTACCGATGCCTATGATCTTTATAAAACTTTAGCATCACCATCCCATGACAATGAAGGTAGACTTAGAAGCAAAGTACCATCTAAGGATGATATTGAGTCTCAGCTAGCTAAATTGGATTCTGGCTCTGTTATTAAAAGTTCAAGATTAGAAATTAAGCCAAATGAATTGCCCCCTGAACCTAAACCACCAGAAACGTCAGGAAGGTCACGCAGAAATAGGCCCAATGTTAACTATAGTGAAAATGATGATTATTTGGATGCAATTACTTCTGGTAAAGTTGCTAACAAACATACTACTAAAACTGTTAGCGACATAAAGAAGGAAACTAGAAAAACAAGAAAAAAGGTTGACATGACACCTGATGCTCTAAGTACCTTACCTGAAGTTGACCAAGATGTAGAAAAAACAGAAATTCCAATAGAAACTAGAAAAACAAGAAAGAAGCATGATATTACAACAGTAACAGATACAGCTCCTTTAGTTACCTTACTGGATACTGTCCAAGGTATTGAGGAGAATGAAGCAGAAAATAGTAATCTAGTTGATAATTTATCTGAGAGTGATAGTGGAAAGAAAGAAACTACTAAGGTAAAACTTCATAGAAAACACAAACACAAGCACCACAAAAACCTCAGCCCTAAATCTGATACAATGGAGACTATGCCTGAAGAAGAACCTATTGAGGAAACTACTACTGAAGAGCCTATTGCAGAATCTTGTGCATCTAATGATGAAGAAACACATGATGAGGGTACATCCGAGGTTCCTCAAGACTTTTCTAATAATACTCCTACTTATGCACAGGCAAACACACATTCTTCTGACTCTGCCTACAATAGCTGTCCTAATGAGAATTTCGAGGATGAGGTTCAAAAGAATACACAGGAAGATGTATTCAAGTCACCAAGTGGTATGGCTGATGAAGATCATCTACCAGTTGAAGAGAAACCTAGTGTTAAATTAGTCATTACTAAGAAGAAAGGATCAATATTTAAAAGCAAGTCTCTTGTCAATGACAATCCGTCTCCTTTACCAGCAAGGAAAAGGCGTCACTTGTATAAACATCAATGGGCTAATGAAGTAAGTACTTTCTTTTCATTTAATCCACTATATTTTATTCATCTTACTGGATATCTGAGTCATTAAAATAGGCCAGGTTATTGTAACCGTAACTTAAATTTGTATAAATTTAATACAGTATTTTTATGGAACAACTACTACAATATAAAATTTACTGTATGGTATAAAACGTTGAATAATATATGCAGTTATCAATAAAAATATTTATTTTATTACCTATATTGCAGAAAGGGAATGAAACGCCAAGGCCAGAACCAACAGAAAATTCTGATAATCAAGTAGGTGCAGTGTCTCAGGACCTAACAAGGGTGACGAGATTTAGACCACCAGACCCTATCATAGATGAATCAGAAACTGTTACCAGACCTTACACCAGTGTCAGGTGCGCTAAGGAGGCTAAAGAGGTTTGTAATCAACTCTATGAATCACCATTAACTATGTATTTCTGTATGCGGCTATACTGAAAATTGAAAACTTCTTATATTTGGCTATGTACCTACATATTGTTATGGGTTCACTACTACTTATAGTTCCCGCTAACGGCAATATGTTCGCTCCCAATTACCTGGTGGTTACCAAATACCTGGACTACCTCGGTGGCACAATGGTACTATGTACAGACTGCCACGCTTGAGGTGTCGGGTTCGATTCCCGGGTCTGGTGGATAATGTATAATTCTCTTTAGAATTTTACCCAGATAATTATCCCAGAGTCTGGAACTTGTGCCCGATAAATGGCAATAGGCTCGCCCCCTATTACATGGGACCTAACATAGCTGGCGAGATGTGGGTGTGTTTGCACACCTCTGCCTACCCCTTCTGGGAAAAAGGCGTGATGCTATGCATGCCAATTACCTGGGACCAAAGTTGGCGTAATGTGGACGTAAGTAAGCACGACCTCTGTATACCCCTTCGGTGATAAAGACCTAAACCGAGTCAGGTTGTACATACATTTTTAGAGAAATGTATTGTCGACTTTTCCTTGTAAGTGTCATTGTTCTAATATTACCTACGACACAATTTTGGCCTTGTCATTTTCCCTACTCACTGTAGAATATCTACTTACATTGCCTTGACCTGGTTCAGTCAGTATTGAAGTATAGGTTGCCATCCTTGGCATTCTAACATAAATATTAGGTACGAGGTGTAGACCTCTTTAAGGTGTAACTAGTCCTTGTTGTAGTTTCTATTGTAGTTTGCAATCTTTGATCTGTGTCTTTAGAAGTATATTCTAATATACCATTAACTTTCAAACAAACAAACTCATAAGGTAATGTCACTAATGCTTCTATAATGGAGTAGCCCGACTGCTGTAAACAAAGTTAATACTATCAGGTGTTACTTTTCGGAAGTCCATAGTTAAATAAAATAAATCTAACTACTTTGCAATATTCCGCCACATGCAAATTACCCAACTCTCGTATTTATTCATGCACAAGTCCGCCCTCCAATCCCACTTAGGCCGAAAGAATAGAGAAATAATTTTGAAAATAGAATAAATATGACAGTTGTGTTATCGTGCAAAAAATAATAAAAAACCTCGACACGTGTTTCGCCCCCAACCAGGGGCATCATCAGGAGATGTCGATGGCTCGGCGCACGGCGACCGAATGAGCCACAACTCGTAAACCGCACCTATTTATATCCTAGGTTTTTTATTTCTACCCACAACCATAATACCAAACTATTTTATGTCTACCCACCACCGTTGTTTGAATGACGTATACCTACCCGCAGCAAAGGGGAAGAGGCGAAATTAAGTTGATCATTTAAAATATTAGGGTTCAAGCGTCTATGTTTGTAGATTTCTAATTGTTCCAAAACCGAAAGCCTCAGTCCTTTGTTGCAGGTGTGCAGAACGTCATAAGTGTGAAGATTAGGTAGGGAGTGACCGGAGTCCAACAAATGTTTTGCGAAATGATACCGTTCTGGGCCTTTTTTTTTTAAAAGCTGATATATGTTCTTTATACCGCGTCGCGAAGCTACGGCCGGTTTGACCAATATAAACACCCTCACAATCCCCACACTTAAGCCTATACACCTGACTTCTGTAAACAAAAAAGATGTTGTCGATGAAACTGTCATGATTGTTATCGTAACTCAGTGGTCAGAGCATTCCCCTTGCTAGGGAAAGGAATTGGGTTCTTGTCAGGGAAAGGTTGTGGGTTCGAGTCCTGCCGATAACATTTCAGTTTTTGTGATTTATAATTTCTATCTTAATATTTTAAAATAGTTTAAGCAAACTCTTTGCTTTGAAAAACAAAAATGTGTTGGTGCGTCCACATTGTTATCAACAAGCTTTCCACATGTGGAACCTTGGGGCATGACTTTTGGAGCCCACCATAGCATTGGTGCGTACAGCCACACTGTAATATATATTATTATAAATTTAAACCTTTATTTTCTTTTGCAGTTCTACACAGTAGTCAGAAATGTCAAGAAGGCACATCAAATCCAAGAAATTGGTGAATTTCAAGAGTTCAATGATGATGTTGAATATCTTTTGGATGCTTTACAGGTTATTATTGATGATAAATATGCTTTGAACTTGCACACAACTTATCGGATTTTAATTAATAAAAACAGTGTTTCAAGATGATAGTGTAAAGATGGTTCATTATCATTACACTGTACTTGTATGAAACTGGAAAGAGTAGTACTACTTGTGCGCAATTAGTTGAGACTTGTACTCAAATCAATTTTATTCATTACGCTGTTCCCGAGAACTATTAAAACTACATCTAAAAAGGGCAGGTAAAGTCTCCAATGGAAGCTTGTTAATATTTTTTTTGACAATGATATCACATCACTCAGATCTTGTTGTATTGGTATGTTGAAAGGCCCCTGCTAGGAAGTTCAATCAAACAACGTAAAACAATTAACGTACTTTTAATAACAGGAACCTAGGGTTTATATAATGCAATTAGCTAGGAGTGTGTCGGTAGTATAGGATCACAATACTGTTTACGGAAGTGCCCGGTGCACTTAACTGGGGGTCCACTATGCGATGGGCGGTCGGCCGGCAGGATCCGCTGGTGTCCTCCAATCAGTGTTGTTCTAGCTGACGAGTTGCTCCGGGTCGAAGGCCACAGGAGCGACGGCGCAGCGTCTGGTTGCTCAGCAATCGTACTTCACAAATATGGCTTATCTAAGCCCCAAGGTAGTTCTGGAAATGACACAAGCAACGGATTAGATACCGGCTCGGCACCGCTTGCCGCAGGCCCCACATGTAAATCGCCGTACAGGTTCCCTAGTTGTCGGACGCGCTGCACAATTATTTACATGAGGGTAAACGGCAAGGTTACACATAAAACAGGATTATACAAACATGGGAACAGGGAAAACACAGACAGGTAGTTTGCTCATCCCTATTTATCGGTCTCCGACCGGCGGCAGAAAATAGCAAAGAAAGAATTAACCAATAATCAAATAATAAAATATAGCTATAGGCCCAACACAAATGTGGGTACATTTCAAAAGACTACTTTTCTACCTATTACGTATCGGAGACGAAGTTCCTAAAGAGTCTGCGTTATGCGTATTTCCCATCTAACAATTAACTTTATAATGGTTCACTAAATTAGGGAACCCTAAAATGACGGTCCCTAAATGGCAGTCTAGATAATAAAATGTTAAATAATAGTGCATATTCCAGATAGGTGGAATATGATCTAGCTATTTGAATTTACGTAAACACAATATAAATTTAGAAAATTAACGGTTTCCCGCTTAAGGCCGCGCCCCAAATGGTACGGCTTCACAATAAAATATGTCGGGTAGATGAATTATCTCAACCCGGATTCTTCTTGATATTTACAATTTAAAATTATAGTTTACTGCTTAAGGCCGTAGGTGATTAGCCCTTAAGAGAATTTTAGGTAGAAATATTGTTAACAATTTATCATTATATTCGATAGGGCAATGTTACTAGATCCTAGCATCCCTACGAGTTTATAAAATAGGTAATTACATAGACAACATAATAGATAGGCAATACATATACAATTATAGCATTTAGTGGTGGAGTTATTTAACCTCACCGTCCTAACTGTTTTCTCGTATATTTTGTGGCAAGAAATTCAGCACCGCCTGATTTTGATATTTACTTCGATAAAATATTTATTACTTTGACCACTATCGGAACCCAGGACACTCACGGAGTCTAAACAAACTATAGGTTTACTTTAACTTACTAATAATCTATGAAATAGTCATTTGGTAATATTCTAATTATAGATCGCGCGGTTGGCATTATAGAAGCTATTCTGTTCACAGCACTTACCCCGGACTTCGGGAACGGAAAACTAACTGCACAAGTTGCACCACTAGACTTGTTCGATACTTCGTTAAATATTATATTAAATATTATAATTCATTACTTCGTTAACGGTGGTTACGGCAGCCGTGCGTTGAAGAGATTTCTATTATGCTAATTTCGTGTCTCCGCTCGATCTGCGCGGGTTTATATGACCTCGGGCCCGGTAATGGAGTCGTGCCGAATCCCTACTCCGGGCGTCTAGTGACGCGACAATCTACTCATCGATATCCGCGCGCGCGCTGCCATTGGTCGGTTGCTAGATCCTTATTTATTCAATCTCGACCGATTCACAGAACAATGAGCGAAGGAATTTCTGCATTGTTCGAACCGGTCCGTTAATGTTCTAGTAGATTCCATATAGTGCTGTTACTAAACGCAATATGTTAAATGTCGATGTTCACACATCGTAACAATGTATTGTAAGTAACAGTCAATATTTTATCTCTTATAAGTACATAATATACTATAGCTATTAAGAGTATGTATATTGTCTGTTAACCTAGTTTATAACGCTTTTTTACAGAATAACAACCCAATATCTACGAGATGTTTATCAGCGATCACACTGGCCAGCAAGTGCACGGCTCCTGCGTTCCGTATGCACTTGCGAGCGCATGGAACTGTGCAGAAGTTCTTCAGTGCACTGCATGATGCTACTAATGATCAGGTAAGTTACTAAACGTAAATACTACCTAAAAACATGTGGGTCCACTGTGCTGCTTTTCTTTATTTTCCTTTTTTTAGGAACCCTATTAATAAGACTTCTCTGCCCGTCCGTCCTTCTCTCACCAGGTTTTGTATCTCATGAATCATGATAGATAGAATGTTAAAATTGGCAACTATAACAACAAATACTAAAAAACAGAAAATAATAAGTACTTAAATAGTTCGCAGGGGTTCCCATACAACAAACGTAATTTTTTTGCCGTTTTGGTACGGTACGTGTAGACCACGTGACCCAAATAACACATTTTATTGAACTTTCCTGTAGGGCGAGCATGGCGGTAGAGAAAATGTCGATGACGTATGTAACCTAATCAACACATTTTTTGAAATTTCCTGCCATATCATTGGTTATCGACAAACACTTTCTACCGCCATGCTCGCCCTACAGTTATATCATTGGTTATCGACAAACTATCGTATTATGGGGGCAGTTCAATATCTACCAGTTTAGTTGAGGTTTTTTAGTTTTACTTGAGCAACTACTAATAGTAAAGTAAGATGATATTTGACATTGCCAAAATCATAATTTAATTTATTTTGAATGCCATGAGATTCTGGTAGACCCTATATCTGCGTTAACCACGTGTAACAATGAAAACATACGTAACTTTGTATGAATTAAACATGAGTTTATTTAAAGCATTTTTAGATGAAGGTGATAATTTTAATATGTGGATTTTAACAACATTTAAATGTTTTATATTATTTTCAGAGTCTGGGTCTGTGCACAGCAACAGTGATGTTTGTTTTATCTCAAGACCGTTTGAATATGGATGTTGATAGGGAGTCGCTGGAACTTATGCTGAATTTACTTGAGTCTGATGCATCACACAAGTAAGCATTGTTTTCTTCCTGTAACATTTCACTTTTCTTCTTCTGAACTGTTCAACAAGTTATTCATTACTTATTGGCTGGGTTACCAGATTGAGGCAATATTAATAATAACAATAGTTATAAGCCGCGCAAGATGACAATAGGATTGGCGGCCATGTTGGTGACGTCATAGTGACGTAGATTAACCTACAATATTGTTTTGTTATCCGTACTTTTCAGCGACTGATGATGTCACGGAGCGGTTAATGTGACAAGGTTCTATCCCACTCACATCGTGCGCGGCTTATACTTACTTATCTGTAGAACAGAGTAAAACAAACAGAACACAGTTTCAACTACCTAACAATGGATAAAATTGCACAAGCAACGTACGCCGAACTAAAGGCAGTAAATTGTAGCGTGGAGTAGTTGTGTAGTCACCGCCTTTAGTAGAAGAGAGACACACCGGTACGACGTCTGACGTATACGTTATCTTACGCGCTATGACACTTTAAACGTGTGTGACAGCGTCGTACGCGTGGGATAGCATGGGAACACGCGAATCTGGCGCGGTGACGCGTAGGGCAGCGTGGTGACTGACCAGTGTGTTTGTTATCATATAAATTGTATAGGCCAAATTCTGTTCAGACGTCATAATGCGTGGTATACGTCGCATACCAAGGATGAGTTTGATCGTGCCTTAAGAGTGTCCACTGGCCGTTCGCGTGAGTGTGCAAACGATTCCAGTGCCTGAGTACCTGATAAGCGGCCAGTGGACACGCACAACATGCCCCGCGTTCGCGGTATATAGAGGTGTTATAGGCGTTTGTTCATTTAATCTGTTTCCTATTCAACCGACTTCCAAAAAATTTCCTCATATCTTTGGACTGGGTGAATCGATTTTGAAAATTTTTAATTGAAAGCTTTTACTTCCCAAGTGAATTTGGTCCCATTCCGACAATTATTTGGTCCCATTTCGGTAATTTGAAGTCGGTTGTTGTCTCAATTTTTGACGTGTATTTTATTCTACTTTGTCGTGTGGTTGGTGTGTGTCGATATTAAAGTTGTTTGTCACTTGTAGAAACGCCCTAGACGATTGCGGTCTAACATCGGCGCAGTTGACAAAAACACAAGAACGAGTGAGAGAGTTGTGCGCTGAGATCAAGAGTCAAGGGAAAGCACAACATTTGGACTTGGAAAATATTACGGTAAATATTATAACTTGTTCAAATACTTACGTCATACTAGCGCGTGCCTACGACTCCGCCCAACTTTTTACGCAGCTCGATCCCATTTTCCTCACAAACATATTCCTGGGACCTTATGTCTCCTTTCAGTAATCACTTACAGTTCGCGAGGCCTAAGATGAGCTTTGCATTTGTGTGAGTGATCACGAAAAGTAGAGTAAAATAGCTGTAAGAATAAAAGAGGTCACATATACGTTCACGTACGTGCACTCACACAAATGCAAAGCTCAGCTTACATCTCGCGAACTGTACCTGTGTACCAATGTGCCGTGGAAGAGAGATAATTTATGTTACTGATACTCAGTAGAATTTCGATTGAATATTAAACAAAATTTGCAAAAATATTTGTCAAGTGTGCTATTTATATTCATATTTTCTAAGTATTTGGATTCTCTAACTTCATGTGTACATTTACAGGTGGGTCATTTAGCGATGGAAACATTACTATCACTTACATCGAAACGTGCCGGTGAATGGTTCAAAGAAGAACTCCGTGTGTTAGGCGGAGTGGACCACATAGTGCGTACTATACAAGACTGTGCCGCCCGGCTCGACACGCCTGTGGAAAGCTGGACCGCTACTGATGTTGAGGTGTTGAGAAAAGCCGATAGGTGTCTCAGAGTTTTGGAGAATGTAAGTATGAGTCGTACATTTTTTACTGTTTCCATTGATTTTATATTTCCAATGTCAAGCTAAGAATAAAAAAACATCAAACGTTGACACAAAAACTGACTTCAAATTACCAGAATGGGGCCAAATAATTGTGGGAATGGGTCCAAAATTTAAATGGAGTCGTATTAGCTTTCGATTAAAAAAAAAATTTAAACCTCCTCCATTTTTGGAGTTGGTTAAAAAAAGATATAAATTTTAAAGTTGTGGGCAGAAAGAGAAATCAATTTATCATGTGCAAAATAATTAGCACTGTCCTGTCATGACTACCTATGGCAAACTGTTGTCACCTTGTTACTTAATGTAATAAAACCTTATAGGTAAAGGTTAATGTAGATAATGATGTAAGAATGTATGGTCTCATGCTCTGTAGCTGTATAGGTTTACAATGTGAAGTTATTACTTGTTAAACGTTAGCATAATGTAGATGACACATTTGATGGAAGACACTTAGAGGCCTCATCTGTACTTCTAAGGCTTGAGTAATATTTTGTAAACAGATTGAGTAGTATCCAGAATTACAGAAGACGGTACATTTAGGTAGGATGAGAAGACTTTTTTTTAAACAATGAAAGTGAAATATTCGGCACATTAAATTGTTGTAATATTCAGGTGACGCAACAAAACGAAGACAACCAGCTATACTTATGCGGTGGCGGAGGTCACGCGGCGCGAACTATCTGCGGCGTACTGCGCGCCTGGTGCGGCGCGGCGCGACACTTCGCCTCGCTCCGCTCGCAGCTGCTGGACGCGGCGCTGCCCGCGCTCAAAGTGCTGCTCAACCTGTCGCATTCCTTCAGCAATACCAGTGAGTATACTTACTAGTTGTTACTACTAGTTGACTGCCTCGGTGGCGTATGCGACTGCCGTACCTCAGGTCCCAGGTTCGATTCTGGGTCGAATCAAATTATTTGTGTGATCCACAAATATTGGTTTCGGAGTATGGGTGTTTTCTATGTATAATATGTATGTATTTAGAAACATACCGGGTGTTACGTAAGGGTTATATCAACCCGAAGCCAGCACCATCAGCTGGTCGACCAGAACCCGTTTCGATATGTCGCGACCGCCAGACAAGAAAAAAAAAGTTCATAAAAAAAACATTACCGAATAAAATACACACTTGTTTAAACAACACTAGCTAAAATCAGCTGCTTCGGTCATCGACATCAAAATAGGTACAAATAATGCGCGCCTGTGAAAAGCCTTCCGTCTCACTCCTGGTAGGAACATTTTGTCTCTGTTTCGCATCAAGCGATGCCGCCCGAACGAAGTTTCCTAGAATTTTATTTAAAATCATTTAGCAAGGTCACAGGTCAGTTCAGTTGCATTCTTTGATTTGTGCAGTGAGGTAGCTAAATAATTGTTTAGTGTGTTAATTTGTGAATTGTGTCAAGTTGTGTGTGATAGTGATTGTGTTGTGCAGTAATGGCTCTGAGTAACGAAGAGTATTACGAGATGATGCTTTGTGTAGGAGAAGGCATCAGAAGGCAATTTGAGCGCTGCCCGGGAGTTGTACCTACCGTGAGTTTTGATACCTAAAAATACTGTGTACGCAGTCGAGTCGAAGCCGCATTTAGCACTGTTACACAAGAAATTAACCTTTCCTGTAAACAGGTAAGATTTTTCTAAAATTGGGGACAGAGATTTTACTATCACTTGCATGTGGTGCACCTGTCGAACCACGGACGAAGATCTGGGGAAACATGTGTTGGTCAAAATTTTATTTACATACATACATATATAGCATCACGCCTTTTTCCCCGAAGGGGTAGGCAGAGGTGTGCAAACACACCCACATCTCGCCAGCTATGTTAGTTCCCATGTAATAGGGGGCGAGCCTATTGCCATTTACCGGGCACAAGTTCCAGACTCTGGGATAATTATCTGGGTAAAATTCTAAAGAGAATTATACATTATCCACCAGACCCGGGAATCGAACCCGAGACCTCGAGTGTGGCAGTCCGTACATAGTACAATTGTGCCACCGAGGTAGTAATCAAAAATAATCCTTTAAGGACGCCCACACCGCCGCGACGCCCGCGCTACCGCCAAGGGCATTGTACATACGTACCACGCGCTCATTGTCTAGTTGTAGCTACGTCAAGCCGTAACGTTGGGACACGTTTGTTTTGAATTGAAATATCTTTTTAAATTTTTTGATGAACTTTTTTTTCTTTGGCGGTCGCCATATATCGAAACGGGTTATGGTCGACCAGCTGATGATGCTGGCTTCGGGTTGATATAACCCTTTCGTAACACCCTGTATAAGTATGTTTATCTGTCGTCTAGATGCCATAACACAAGCTTATATTAGCTTAATCTGGGCTAGATGAGCATTGTGTGAGAATGTCCAAAAATATTTTTATTTATTTATTTATAATCAATTATTATTGCAAATAGAAAACGTCCTCTCATGTTTGCCTATATTCGGGAAGCGCGCTTTCACGTTACTATTCAAACAAATTCGCTTCAAACAAACAATCAAATCTTTCCTCTTTTATTTATAAATATCAGTATAGATTGATTATAGTGGTTGCCCATATGGCCGAACAAGTAGACTTTGCGAATGTTGAAAAGCATTAGTTAGGCTTTTTGGTCCCAATTTCCTTTCAAAAGTAGTGTAGTGGCTGAAAGTCTTACTTTGATATTACAAGCCAGATTATTTGACCACCAGTCTAAGGGTTGTGGTGATAGCTAGTGGTGTTTATATGTTTAGCCATAAAAACAATAATATAAAAGATGTTATTTCCTCTGCAGCGTCCGTAGGGGCTCAAGTGATTGGTGAACAGCTGGCTGTGATGGAAACATGTCTCATCATACTCAACAATCAAGGAAATTTCATTCCCGATGACAGGAACTTTGAGTTCAGTGTTTGTGTAAGTAATAAGTCATTAGGCAATGTTTGCATCACTATGGGCCGAATACTAAAACGTCACCCGAGTAAGCAGATACTCAGTGACATTTATGTATGAAAAATTTAAGTTTAAGTGCTGCTCAAACATTTAAATAGCACTCAAATATTTGAGTTATGTTTCAGTATTTCACACTATGTATATTTTATTATTTTTTTATTCCTAACATCTGTTTCCATTCTAAGATTGTCGTGAAGAGATGATTCTTTAGCGAAAGGGATCTGCCTATTAATTTTTTTCTAGGCATGTGTGGCATATTTGTTTTTTTTGTTATAATAAGTAATATTTTATCTTTATGAAAGGACATTTCGTATATAAACCTATAAAGCTTATCACTAAATGAATCATAAAATTTCCAGGTCCTACTGCTGTTGATAAACTTGGTACAAAACAACGAGTCGAACACACAGAGGTTATTGAACATCCGCATACGTATAGATAACGAGGATGAAGTTATATCTAGAAGTGTTGGTGCACTGGATCTTATTGTTGATCTGTTCTATAAGAGGGAGGAACTCGCTAGGTTTGTATACTATCTTTGTCCGGACCTATCCCACTTCCCACCCAACTAAAATAAGCTCACTATGAAAAAATTGTTACCAAGTTTTGTACTACCTAACTAATGTGACTGCTATCTCGGGACACACATACAGACCGACCAACGAAATTGATGTCTTTAATACTTTAATGTACTTATAAGATTTTACGCCCGTTGGTTGATTGAGTTTTAGCTGCATATGTTGTTGTCTTTTGACTTTTTAAATCGATGACGCGATGTAAAACCAAAAAAATTGATTACTACAAATCTGGAATCATTAGAACAGTCTGGACGTACTTCTCAATTGATAAGACTTAATTCCAAATCGGAATCAGAAGACAGATCAATGGTCTATCCTCTTGTAAAGTTATAGTCGACTTTCAAATTTCTCCATAGAACAAGTTGCTGACCCACTTCCACATCATATTTCTAACAATTTATGCCCATTCAAAGGTTGTCAAGAGATCGCTTTTTAGTGATAAGGCCGCTATTTGTACATTTTCATGCGATGTTTCCTAATGTTTATTTGTATTGGTGTACCTACAAAAGTTTATTCTATTCTATTCAGAGTTGTAAAAACTTACATAATTAGTGCATGTATTATGAATAAAATGTAATGTTTGTATGTTTACAGACGGGCTGAAGAAAACACAGATGCGTTATTAGATGGCAAGCCAGAAGACAGTGAGAAGAAATCGCAGGACGATATTGATGAAACTGTTGCTAAGTGTAAGTTTGCTTTTTGATTTATTCGGTTATTCCAGACGTCCACTGTCCTGTAAGTGTACCACAGACAGGACGGTGAGGACTACTTGGACCCTGAAGATTTTCATATGGCCCCTTAGGACCCTTACTGCTGTAATGTAAGTGTGTATTTAAGAAATCTTAGGAATCTGAAGGACAAAGGGCAAAAATGTATGGCGCTTGGCCCATCGGCGGCCACAGCCATACTATATATTATCAAGTAGGCAATTATGTATGTATACCATACTACTGGACTGCCACACTCGAGGTCTCGGGTTCGATTCCCGGGTCTGGTGGATAATGTATAATTCTCTTTAGAATTTTACCCAGATAATTATCCCAGAGTCTGGAACTTGTGCCCGGTAAATGGCAATAGGCTCGCCCCCTATTACATGGGACCTAACATAGCTGGCGAGATGTGGGTGTGTTTGCACACCTCTGCCTACCCCTTCGGGGAAAAAGGCGTGATGCTATGTATGTATGTACCATACTACAAAAGATTATTTTTGTAACTTGTTTGGATAAAAAGATTAAGGGGGTGATTATCTATATAATCCATACAAATATAAATAAAAATGTCTAAAAATTCAGTGTTTAAATCGTTGTAACACGATACACTGGTACTGTAGTTCGGTAGAATTCTGGTAGGTGAATCCAACGGTAACGTTAATAGCGCAAAATAGGATGATGTCTATATTGATCATCGTAGCGCAGTGGTCAGAATATTCCTCAAAGGTCGGAAAAGGACGTCGGTTCGATTCCCCCTCCCTCCCCCGTTACATTTTCCCTCATTTCAAACATTTAAAACATAAATTGAGCTGTTTTCCACCATTATCCCTCCTAAACTCTTAAAAATATTGTTTAGTAAAGTAATTGAGCGTGATTACAGCCAGGACCAATGCTTCTAGCTGTCCGGGCAAAAAATTACAATAAGATTTAATAGGAAAAATACTATTTTGATGACATTACAATAAATGTCATTAAAATTGTATTTTTCCTATTACATCTCTGCCCAATTGATATTTCACAGTAGTCCTTGAACATTTTTTTGTTCTACAAGACCAAGACCCTTTCAAATGACACTTGTTTCATTGATAGCCGCTCATGGGCCAGTAATGTCCATTGTCCTTTTGTCACAAATATTTGCAGATCATTTGATCTCTGGGAGGTTACGGCGTGTTCTCGTGACTCCGCGAGAACGCGTGAACGCGTGAACTCTATAACTACGTTTATAAGGCGCGCACGATGTGAGTGGGATGAGTTATCACAATAACCGCTCTGTGACGTCATCAATCGCAGAAAAGTACGGATAATACAACAGTATTGAAGGTTGATCTTAGTCACTATGACGTCACCAACATGGCCGGCAATCCCATTGTCAAGTTGCGCGGGTTGTAACTAATGTGTGTGTGTGTTGTGTGCAGTGCTGGCCCGCGCGGGCGCGCACATGGAGCATAGCATGGTGGGCGCGTACGTGGCGCTGCTGCTGGGGCACGCGGCGCACGCGCGTCCCGCCGCCCTGCGCGCGCGCGTGCCGCTCTACGCGCCGCTGCTGCCCACGCTCAAGAAGTACTACGCCTTCCTAGCGCTCACCGCCAGTGTAAGTACCACATACTATATACACATGGTGACGCGACGTGGTGGTGCTGCTAGGGCACGCGGCGCACGCGCGTCCAGCTGCCCTGCGCGCGCGCGTGCCGCTCTACGCGCCGCTGCTGCCCACGCTCAAGAAGTACTACGCCTTCCTAGCGCTCACCGCCAGTGTAAGTACCACATACTATATACACATGGTGACGCGACGTGGTGCTGCTGCTGGGGCACGCGGCGCACGCGCGTCCAGCCGCCCTGCGCGCGCGCGTGCCGCTCTACGCGCCGCTGCTGCCCACGCTCAAGAAGTACTACGCCTTCCTAGCGCTCACCGCCAGTGTAAGTACCACATACTATATACACATGGTGACGCGACGTGGTGCTGCTGCTGGGGCACGCGGCGCACGCGCGTCCAGCCGCCCTGCGCGCGCGCGTGCCGCTCTACGCGCCGCTGCTGCCCACGCTCAAGAAGTACTACGCCTTCCTAGCGCTCACCGCCAGTGTAAGTACCACATACTATATACACATGGTGACGCGACGTGGTGCTGCTGCTGGGGCACGCGGCGCACGCGCGTCCAGCCGCCCTGCGCGCGCGCGTGCGGCTCTACGCGCCGCTGCTGCCCACGCTCAAGAAGTACTACGCCTTCCTAGCGCTCACCGCCAGTGTAAGTACCACATACTATATACACATGGTGACGCGACGTGGTGCTGCTGCTGGGGCACGCGGCGCACGCGCGTCCAGCCGCCCTGCGCGCGCGCGTGCCGCTCTACGCGCCGCTGCTGCCCACGCTCAAGAAGTACTACGCCTTCCTAGCGCTCACCGCCAGTGTAAGTACCACATACTATATACACATGGTGACGCGACGTGGTGCTGCTGCTGGGGCACGCGGCGCACGCGCGTCCAGCCGCCCTGCGCGCGCGCGTGCCGCTCTACGCGCCGCTGCTGCCCACGCTCAAGAAGTACTACGCCTTCCTAGCGCTCACCGCCAGTGTAAGTACCACATACTATATACACATGGTGACGCGACGTGGTGCTGCTGCTGGGGCACGCGGCGCACGCGCGTCCAGCCGCCCTGCGCGCGCGCGTGCGGCTCTACGCGCCGCTGCTGCCCACGCTCAAGAAGTACTACGCCTTCCTAGCGCTCACCGCCAGTGTAAGTACCACATACTATATACACATGGTGACGCGACGTGGTGCTGCTGCTGGGGCACGCGGCGCACGCGCGTCCAGCCGCCCTGCGCGCGCGCGTGCCGCTCTACGCGCCGCTGCTGCCCACGCTCAAGAAGTACTACGCCTTCCTAGCGCTCACCGCCAGTGTAAGTACCACATACTATATACACATGGTGACGCGACGTGGTGCTGCTGCTGGGGCACGCGGCGCACGCGCGTCCAGCCGCCCTGCGCGCGCGCGTGCCGCTCTACGCGCCGCTGCTGCCCACGCTCAAGAAGTACTACGCCTTCCTAGCGCTCACCGCCAGTGTAAGTACCACATACTATATACACATGGTGACGCGACGTGGTGCTGCTGCTGGGGCACGCGGCGCACGCGCGTCCAGCCGCCCTGCGCGCGCGCGTGCGGCTCTACGCGCCGCTGCTGCCCACGCTCAAGAAGTACTACGCCTTCCTAGCGCTCACCGCCAGTGTAAGTACCACATACTATATACACATGGTGACGCGACGTGGTGCTGCTGCTGGGGCACGCGGCGCACGCGCGTCCAGCCGCCCTGCGCGCGCGCGTGCCGCTCTACGCGCCGCTGCTGCCCACGCTCAAGAAGTACTACGCCTTCCTAGCGCTCACCGCCAGTGTAAGTACCACATACTATATACACATGGTGACGCGACGTGGTGCTGCTGCTGGGGCACGCGGCGCACGCGCGTCCAGCCGCCCTGCGCGCGCGCGTGCCGCTCTACGCGCCGCTGCTGCCCACGCTCAAGAAGTACTACGCCTTCCTAGCGCTCACCGCCAGTGTAAGTACCACATACTATATACACATGGTGACGCGACGTGGTGCTGCTGCTGGGGCACGCGGCGCACGCGCGTCCAGCCGCCCTGCGCGCGCGCGTGCCGCTCTACGCGCCGCTGCTGCCCACGCTCAAGAAGTACTACGCCTTCCTAGCGCTCACCGCCAGTGTAAGTACCACATACTATATACACATGGTGACGCGACGTGGTGCTGCTGCTGGGGCACGCGGCGCACGCGCGTCCAGCCGCCCTGCGCGCGCGCGTGCCGCTCTACGCGCCGCTGCTGCCCACGCTCAAGAAGTACTACGCCTTCCTAGCGCTCACCGCCAGTGTAAGTACCACATACTATATACACATGGTGACGCGACGTGGTGCTGCTGCTGGGGCACGCGGCGCACGCGCGTCCAGCCGCCCTGCGCGCGCGCGTGCCGCTCTACGCGCCGCTGCTGCCCACGCTCAAGAAGTACTACGCCTTCCTAGCGCTCACCGCCAGTGTAAGTACCACATACTATATACACATGGTGACGCGACGTGGTGCTGCTGCTGGGGCACGCGGCGCACGCGCGTCCAGCCGCCCTGCGCGCGCGCGTGCCGCTCTACGCGCCGCTGCTGCCCACGCTCAAGAAGTACTACGCCTTCCTAGCGCTCACCGCCAGTGTAAGTACCACATACTATATACACATGGTGACGCGACGTGGTGCTGCTGCTGGGGCACGCGGCGCACGCGCGTCCAGCCGCCCTGCGCGCGCGCGTGCCGCTCTACGCGCCGCTGCTGCCCACGCTCAAGAAGTACTACGCCTTCCTAGCGCTCACCGCCAGTGTAAGTACCACATACTATATACACATGGTGACGCGACGTGGTGCTGCTGCTGGGGCATAATATATAGCTTATATTATGGGAACACAATCACAAATAATTTTACATTGGTAATATCATCCAGGAGCCAGCTTACATTATAATTTCTTTTTTCAAATCGCAATATACAGGATGTTACATCCCAATAGGTCAGTATGGGAAAGTCTGAAACTATTAGACATAAATGAAATGATTTATATATTTGTATAGGTCATTAAATGACACTTACAAACGTCAGTAACTTCTTAAAATAAAAATTATTATTGCTTCTATATTTACAAGTACTGCCAGATTCGCAAAGCAATAGGTAGAACGGAGAGAAAGAACCTGGCAATAAAACTCACGGTCCCTCTTTTTCTATAACTGTTAGGTAAATTACACATTTTCTTAAGACTAAGTGTGGACGAATTGTACTTGTCGACGCAGGCTGATCTCCGCAATTCCACGTATATTGCGCGGTTTTTGCGTACTTACGTATAAGACATACGAAGATCTGTTCTTAGGAACCATGTCTAAAAACTGCATTGTTCTGCATAAATTCTGCAAAAAAGGTCCCTAAGAACAGATCTTTGTATGTCTCATAGTTTCAGACTTTCCCACACTGACCATTTGAATGTTACACCCTGTTTATTGATTGAATAAATCCAGCTACATGTTTAAACGTCAATACTCTAACTTCAATTATCAACATTCCAGGCGGAGTCTGCAATAGTGGCCCACGTGAAAGCGACGCATCGTATCATCGAGTTCATGGAAGCGAGTGACGCCGAGCAGAATGCCGCCTACGACAATCCCCCAGACGATGTACCACAAGATATGTCGCTCAATAACATGGCACACAATTATTCCAACTACTCCAATACTAGCTCCGACCGGTCTATGGAACTCGATCAATATCATTGAGATTTGGTATCTTTCATTAGTCTATATCAGGTCAAAATTATAGTAGGTACCTTATTATTCGGTTTTACACTTTGATTAGTGATTAATGTGAGTTCATGATCATTGATTAGTAAAATCAGCTGCACTTGCAACAAAGTGTAAATCAGCCATAAAATAAAGTACGTGTCAAAGTTTATATTTCAAGGTTTTCGAAAATATGATGATCATAGTTTCAAAAATGGAATGGAGTTTGTTTATGATCATCAAATTTTTGACACTAAAGCCGTGGCTACATTATTGGACGAGTCCGCACATAGACTATAGACTTGCGGACTCTCGCAGGAACGGATTAATACGTAACTCTATAGGCTACAGTAAAACTATTTTACTGAGGCCAGACTCGACCAAACTTGAAAATACAAAAGTGTAAAACTTTCACAGTAATAATTATACTCCTACTAAAATCTGTGGGATATTATTTGTACTAACTCTACTTCAAATGTCATAATAATTTAATTTTGTTAGATAATATAGTGAATAGTATTAAGTATTGACATTGACCATTGACTCTGTATTATCCAACAAAATTAAATTATTATGACATTTCAAGTAGAATTAGTACAAATAATATCCCACAGTCACAGATTTTAGTCGGGAGTATAATTACTACCGTGATAGTTTTACACTAATGTGTCTTCAAGTTTGGTCGAATCTGGCCTAAATCGAGTACCATCGTCAATCCACAGTTATTGTAATAAAGTTGTGTAATTGTAACGAGTTTATTTATCAAAATAAATACTGGAAAACACATAGTCGCAGGAGATTTTTAAATGATGATTATTAACAACCAAAAATAGATTCGTTTTTATTATTCGTACACCCAATCAAATTACTGATAATCCAGGAGTATGAATAGATAGCTTACGCTGAGTTTCATACTTAGCGAAAATGTTGAAGTTTTGTTTTGTTTCATACATTTCACACAAACCCCCCAAGCAGAAACTAATTACATTTTGTCTAAAATGTATGAAATGAAAACCGTCATCGTTTTTGGAAATAAACACACACTTAGTAAGTCCCCAGATGCGAGTTGTATTAATGTTATTGTTCTGTAGAGAAATGGTGAAATGCGATTAGAATATTGGTAAGTGATGTCCAAGCGAGGTCACGTGGTTGAGTTAGTGTATGCATATGTGTCTTAACATAAATCTAAGCCTTGAGCCGTGGGACTAGTTGTAAATACGGACGAATACATCAGACAAATCGTTGTATATTATAAACACAGAGCAATACTATATAATACTACGAGTGACTGTCCATCACGCGGCTATTATAAGTATCTCTCTTTGTATCGATATTTCTTCCTTCTCTATAATAATTGTAAATAAAAATCGCAGACTGTTAAGGTAATAGTTATGTTGACGACATGAGTTATTGAAAAGTCTTAATTAAATTGAGATATTCCGAGTTTAAGCCAATGAAATGGCAATATGAAGTGCAAAAATAGATATATAAGTGTAAAATAGATATTGTATTCTTTTATGTGAATATTGTGTCTGCACTTTTGTATTATACAGTTCCGGGAGAATGACAAATTATATGAGTATTGTTTTATCGAGGCACAATCGTTTATTGTATATAAATTATAGCTAGTACCAATAGTTCTGTCTTGTTGAGTAAATTAGAGTAGTTACGGTTGGATTATGTCCGATTTAATGATTTGTAATGCGCGTCGATCACAATTATGTCATCGTACGATGAATATGATGCAAAATGTACAAACATTAAGTTCGGTAATCTAAAGAGAGAAACCTATGCTTAGATAATATAAAATATTAGGACAATTTTATGAAGTTGAGAGTTTAAGCAGCTGTGGTAGGTACTAGATAATGAATAATAAATAATGATTTCATTATATTTTATATTATGTTACTGATCGGTATAGAAAACTCCATATTCACAATGACTGATGTCCATTAGAAACAAAAATATGTTTATTTTTTGAAACTTAATTCTAAGGCACGTAAATTACTTAAAGTCTGGGAAAGCGGCTCGAAATAATTGTAAACCTTCAAATAGAAATTATTGAAATAATCATGAAAATTAATATGTACCAAAAAGGAATTTATATAAAATCGTAATTCTACTTTAGTTTTTTATAGTGAAGAATGAACGTCAGTTTCTGTGATGGCTTTTATCAAAATTTTGTCTCCCATAGCATAAAGCCGCATTCACACCTATTGGACTCATCCGACTCGCATTGGCAGATTCCGGCATCGGGTATGTTCGGGAATCCGGTAATGGGAGTTTGCAAATCTACGAACGGACGTCCGATAGGTGTGAAGACAACTTAAGTTTTGTTGATATATTATCTACCAAATACAGCTTCTATCGTTTTGAATGTAATTCGAAACACTTAAAATTACTTTCAACCTTTTAATCCCATTCCAATTTAATCCTTATTCCTGATAATGCATATTTATTAATCTTTGACTTTTTTTTAAAACGGGATAGCAGGCTATTGACTCAACCAGATTATTCCACAAGTCATAGTTTGGTCTACATATATGTATTTAAAATGGTCTGGCAGAAGGTCAGTTGAATTATAGACATTGAATACCGTATTCGATTTCGAATAACTTGTATTCATTCTTACATAGGTTTTTATGACAAGTGTTAGGTCTAGGCTGATATCGAGTGTAGTGTTAGTAGCTGGTTTTGAATGTGTACGTTTGCCGCGGTCTGCAGTACATCACTAGTTGTGTTGTAATATCTCAGGAGATGCACAGTAAAGGTGAACGCACACTTATCCGAGCCGAACGCGTCGAACGAATCGAAGGTCGAGGAAGCCTCGTGTACATGTCCGCTCCGGAAGATTTGACTGCGTCGTCTTTTCTATTTATTTTACGCCTGTCGCACTGTTAGTACATGTGAGTCGTACGCAACTGATTGAATGCGAGCGCATCGGTCGTGTCGAATCTGATGACGTCATACTGATTTGTTTAGGATTTCTAGGGATTTTCCAAACTAGGAGCATTCGCCGCGGTTGTGTGCCAGGTTTCATGA
Source organism: Nudaria mundana (assembly GCA_963556515.1). Lineage (NCBI taxonomy): Eukaryota > Metazoa > Arthropoda > Insecta > Lepidoptera > Erebidae > Nudaria > Nudaria mundana. The sequence goes on from OY748297.1 coordinate 9,624,373, forward strand.
CATTTCATATACCTACAGAGTTCTAAAATTCGTTTAGTTGGATCGTTCGACGCTTTCGGCTCGGACAAGTGTGCATTCACCATAAACGAGTCTTGTTACCGTTCGACGACAATTTCTGACAGCTTTATTTAATTTATAAGAAATTAATTTAAATAGGTACCTATATCATTGAATTTGTACCGAAATTTTATACTAAACTAAAACTTATTGGGTATTGTTTTTAAGAGGTTTTGTTCTCGTATATTATTGTACAGCTAAGATTCTATTTGCCTAATTTATATTTACGTAATTTATTGATCTATATATGAAGTAAGCTTAGCCCTTAAAGTGCATTTCGTTATGGAATTACACCTTTATCACCTGTGTTTTGAATATGTAATGTTGTTTTAACTATTGCCACAAGTTTGAATTCTTGAGAAATTATTATTGTATATGTAATGTGTAATTATGTTATAAAGTATTACGTGTAATTATTAAAAGAAGACAATTTAAATATCCTTGTATTTTTATTTCTTCCGCTTACCTTCAAGCTGCGCAGTAGGTGATTTTGGATATATGGCGGTAACAGCGTGTAAGAGTGAGAGTACCGATGCGCAAACACCCTTCCACTCCCGCCCAGCGTTCTTTTTACGTGAACACCAGTATATGCACAATGTTTGGAGTTGGAACCACCTGACATGAGAAACAAAAAGTGTGGCAAGATACTTGTCACACAAAATAGTTTAATGTAATAACATGAATAGATGTAGTATTAAAAAAAACCACGTCCGGTGTATACGCCCTCGGAAGGGTAACTCCAGGGTGCTTGCCGACTTTGGCTACCTACGGCTTCTTCTGTCAAGGGGGGTCGAATTTTGGGTTGGAGTGAGGGCGTGCATGGAGGTAAATACCACAGCACGCTGCCCTTATTATCTGCGTAAGGACAGTTGAGTACCAAACCGCTGTCCACAGGCCCTGATCATGGAACTCGGGGGTAATGGTAATCGCCTTCGCAAGCATGTTAAATTGATAATTTTTCATGACGCAGGACGCAGGCGCCTCCTTGTGCAATCGGAACGATTACACTCGAGCAATAACGAGGAATAACAACATTGTTTAAGCGTGGGTGACACTGTCAGTCGATTGGCTTCTTTCTTTATTTCTTTATATAATTTTTTTACAATCGGGGACGGCCGCGGAATATAAAAAATGCCTTAATTTTTGGGGCGTCACCATAATATCCGCCTCGGGCCCATGCTAGCTACGCCACTGCCAACGTCAGTAACCCTGATTGTCGCCTATAAGAGAGTGCCGTGAACCAAGCTTTGTCGCAATTATTTATTTATTTATTAAGTTAGCCAACAATCATTACACTGCTAAAATTACAATTAAAAACAATAAACAACATATTATCACACACAACCCTCCACACAATTTTATTTGCGCGTTTATTTGTTACAAGTACCTATCTACCGCAATTTATTTTAACTACCTTTACCTTTAAATTCACTACGCGAGTAAAGCTCCTAATTAGATCAATAATTTACAAAATAGTAGAGTTAAAAATGTTCCTTAAGCGGACATAGGACGTTCATCAATCCAAATGGGTTCGTCTATGGAAGTCATCCAAATGGACGTCTCGTCCTATACTTGTATATAGTGCTATATGTTATAATCTGTGGCAATCGTATCTTCATCTATAGATACCCCTAATCTGTGTCTAGACCTTCGTGGTAGTAGACCAAGGTGACAGTACCTATTGATTTTATGATGAAGCAACGACTACCACGTTGATAGGTACCTACCTGTTATATTCAACACGATGTATCAATACTATAGAAGCAACTAGGATTATGTAAGTAAGTAGACTGCTATGGTGTGGTTGGTGACTCAATTCTCATGTTAATTATATTTGAATTAATCCAAAAGTGTATTTTACCTAAATTTTAATAGATGACTACGAGGGACTACACCTACGCTTTGTATGTAGGTACTCAGCATACTACACGCTCGGACTTCGAGAGATTCTATTTAGTGGTTAACATCTATCCTGGCTGTTGGAATTTTAGTTTAAATTACAGAGTGGTAATGAATTTTATAAAGTGGGTACCTACCTACCCGGTAACGCGTCCCTTCGTCCAGCATAGGGGTGAAGGGGGGAATTGGAGCCTACTAAGGAAAAAGTTCAATTAAAGACAAATGTATGTATACGTTAGGAACTTTTGATTACATAATAAATCCTTACACATTTGACTATCATATAATCACAGCATTAATGTGACTTAATTAGGCATTTGGCCACAAATAATATTTAAAGAAAAAAACAGAATCGCTTTCATTACCCGACTTTGCGGGAAATGAGAGCCTATAAATTCGCTTATGTGTAATGGGAGCTACTTAATTATTAAATCAGCCACAAAGATTTCTATATCAGTCTGAATTCTCACTTATTTAAATAAATTTTAATATAAACTTAACCGTGTAACAATTAACTTTAAGGATCTAAGCAAAAAACGCAGATACAATCCACCAGGGCTCTCAGAACCAGAACATTGTTTATGTGCCCATTTACCGCAACTTCTACAACGGTACCACATCTCATTATTTTTTCAAATTTATTTGACACTAGCTGTTGCCCGCAGCTCCGCCTGCGTGTTACTTTAGATCTACATAACTTTTTTATTTTTGAAGCAATTGAAAACCGAACCTCAAGTTCAAATCAAAAAATCAAATCATTTCTGAGAATAGCGTGTTCAAACATTCAGACAAACAGACAAAAGTTCTAAAAACCATTAATAGTGAACTCCACTGCGGGTGACGTAACCTGTTCTGAAGAGCTCTTCAATCTGATCCCACCTCCTTCCTTCCGATCCCGAACAACGCGTGCCGGGCAGAGATGCCACTCCCACACAGTGGATAGCATGTTCGCGAGAACCGAACGTTTTAACCGTTCGTTTTTCTGCCGAACGATAGTGGCCTGGAACGCCCTGCCTGTGCACGTGTTTCTTCCCACATATAACCCTGGGTTCTTTAAGCGGAGCGTGAAGAGGCACATCAGTAGGTCGTCAAGTTGAGGGCCACTCTCTATCGTATGTGCTGTGAGAGTGCCCCACAATCGCTAGACGTCGTCACGACTTACCACCAGGCGGGCGGCGTCAATTTGATGAACCGAATATAAAAAATAAAAAAAAGCCTACGACAAACTTATTATTTGCGGTTGGTACAGTACTCGGGTCAAGGGATTGAACCGCAAAATTAAGTTTGTTTTTTATTGTATATACTTTTCCGGGATAAAAAGTACCCAGTGTTGTGCCCAGGATATTAAAGAATAATTATACCAAGTTTCATCGTAATCGAACCAGTAGTTTTTGCGTGATGCCTGAACAGACAGACAAGACAGACAGACAAAAAAAATTTTAATCACATTTTTGGGTTCGGTGTCGGTCTAGTAACACCCCCTGCCATTTATTTTTTTGATATCTTCAATGTACAGAATTTTCACTTCTACAGATTTATTATAAGTATAGATTGTATGTAGATGATTAGCCAGAATGTTTTCTTGTTCCTCAGTGAACACCGATGGCCTTTCTAGTTTAGGAGGACGTCTGTAGCTAGTGTCGTTGGATTTAGCCAATCTGAATCTTTTTTTCAGGTGCTGTAGGGTATTTCAGTCTCTTTTGATACCTTGTATACTGATGTACCGCCACGCTGAAGTATTTTGACAGCATTTTCTAAGGTTTCAACGATCCAAGACGCTTTCGTAGTGGTGCGTTCCCTTTTTCTTGGCATTTTTGCATCTAAAAAATTTAAAAAAACATATAGAAAAGCATATGGGGTAATAGGAGCTACAAGGGGTAATCAGAGCCTAATAAGCTAATTAAGCTCTGATTACCCGACTACCACCATCTTGGAATTAAATAAAATGATATACTGAATCTAGCTTGTAACATATACACACAGATACTCAAAATTGATAACATTACCATTGATTGATACATTATTAAACTCAATACCTCTGTCCGATGAAATATCGTAATTTTTATACGCGCAGACTAAAATCGACAAGCCGTCCGGGCTTACATAACACGTGGCACTGGGGTGGCGAGTTGAGCGCGGCGGGGAAACACGACCGGAGCGTGCCGAAGGCGCCCGAGTGACAACCGAGTAAATACGAGCTATAGTTTTGTCTCTAGATGGACCGCTCCCATTACCCTTTGTTCCCGTACTCACCATGGAAAAAAAAGTAGTGCTCTTATACTTAAGAAATTACAGCCATAGTTCGATGAGTATGCTGGACGAAGGTTTCGCCCAGTATACTCACCTCCGTTTGTGGAATCTGTGTACGCTTCAACCATAATTCATACTTAAAAAAAAAGAAAAAACGGTGCTCTAATAACTCCGGAGCTATAAACTTCGTTCAGTGAATATGCTGGGCGTAGGTTTTACGCCCAGCATACTCACTTCACTACGCGAATACCGAACGAGCTATAGGTACAATTTATGGCTTAAAAAATTGTGCTTGAAATAGTGCCCAATATCAGTCCAATTTTCGCTTGGCTTTTGACCTAGAAATCCATTAAATTTAATTGTAAACTTCTACATACTAACGTTAAATGAGGTACAGTCGTTCACACATGCTTTTGGATAAAAATATAAAAAATTCTAATTGTGGGCGGTTATGTGATTGAGAATAATTGTGGTATTTTCTCACATATTAAAAACTGTCGATTAAATGCAAATTTAATTTATTTTAATTTTTATTAATTATTTTTTTGTTTTTTTTTTATAAATAAATGAAATTGTAAGCATAAATGAAATCTACTCGTATTACTTCATTGCTTGTAGGGTGAAATATTTCCCAAAAAAAATGTCTGGGCATAGTCTATTGCAGCCAATAAAATAAATAGAGTAGATAAATTTGTAAAAAGGAAATACGTAGGTCACACTATAAGTTTTGTGTAACTTATGAGTATTACTTTACTTATAATGTTAAAACCAAAATATTATGTTTATTGCTTTTCAAAATACTCTCCTTTACATTTTAAACAGTTTTTCATGCGATCGAACCATTTTTTAAAACAGGAGGACCACAGATCTGAAGGCATGTTTTCTATGTGCTGATTGAACGCTACCACTGCCTCTTCGGAGTTGGTAAAAGTGAAACCTCTCCTCAAATCTTTGATTTTGGGGAAAATACAGATATCACAGGGTGCTAGGTCGGGGCTATGCGCAGCATGGGTGACCAGTTGTACTTTTTCGGAAGCTAAAAATGACTTTGTTTTGTTGGCCGTGTGTGAAGAAGCGTTGTCATGATGTAGGAGAACGCGGCTTTTGGGTCGTCTTTCGCGAACTTTTTCTAACACCCTGGGTAAATAAATGGTAGAATACCACTCTGCATTAACACTCTTTTGATCTTCAAGTGGAATTGTACAGATGGGACCCGTAGCTGAGAAAAAGAAATAGTCTTCGAATTGTCTCATAGGTAATCCGCGGGTTTTCTTCAATTAACCACTTAACAGTAGCTACATTATTTTCGTTGACGGCAGTTGAATGCCGCCCTTCACGAAATTCGTCATGTAAAGAAACTCGATCTCTCTCAAGTTCAGCAACCCATCGCCTCACGGTGCTCAAACAAGGTGCTTCTCTCCCAAAAGCATTTTGAAGACGAGCGGCACAGTCTTGCGGAGAGAGAGAGAACTTTTAAAATCATAAAAAATCATCGCTCTAAAATCTTTTCGACTTAATTTCATTTTCGTTGCATACGTAGAACTTTGATGTGTGATAAAAAACAATTGACAAATGATTTCCCGCCAAATGTTTTTTTTTATTACTAAAAAGGTTGCAAAGTTTAAAAAAATATAACATTCGAAATTCAAATAGTTCCGATTGCTAGAATAGATGCTAGAAGTGCAAAACTTTTAGTGTGCCCCATGTATAATTGTTTTTTTTTGTGTCAATTCTGTAAATTTAATACATACTCCGTGGTTTAGTGTAATAACAGCGACATTATTTTTCAAGCTAACTTCACTTAATTTAATATCTTAATCTATATTAACTAGTATCATAATAATGTGTAGGTACTCAAATGCAAAATAAAATGTGTATGGGCACAGATATAAGAATACAGTATACAGTAGTACAGTTGCTAGTACAGATGAACCATCTCATAGAAAGGAATTGGCGACGTTAAAGGCGTCTTTAGGGCTAGCTAAATAATTTTCGATAAATTCCTAATAGATGGCAGTGTATTGTGTGCGAAAAATACGTAATAGCTGGCGGTATATTATGTGTGCGAAAAATATATAATAGATGGCAGTATTTTACGTTATAATCCCCCATGAATGAATAGTTTCTATTGTCCCGATAATTTCCTAATAGATGGCAGTATTTTAACTTCTTATCAGAGTTCATTGGAGAGGAGATTATTATTAGTTATTATTACCCACATTTGGATTTTTCATTTGTCTTGATAAAATAAAATGGTAATAAGTACCTACTTACATAATAGAAAGTGGAGGAGATTCAATAATTTTGTGATAAAGCCATCGTGTCTGAGCTTGTTGATTTTCTTATTTAAACATATAAGTAGGTACTTACCTATAAATATCTTGTAAGTAGGTAGGTATACTACGGTTGTGTATTCCCGTATCAGTATTCGCTTAGCATAATAATATCATCATCATTCATTAAAATCTTATTTAATAACTAGCTGTTGCCCGCAGCTCCGCCTGCGTGTTATAGCTTTCTTGATCACCAGTTACGGATTTATTGGATAGTAGCTGTTGCCCGCAGCTCCGCCTGCGTGTTATAGCTTTCTTGATCACCAGTTACTGATTTATTATGTATAGCTGTTGAGCGATATCGTATCTTAAGATAAAATATTATTGAGCGAAGCTCAATCTTAGGCGACTCATGTATTTCGTATCTCCGCATACTCCTCCTAAACGCCTGAACCGATCTCCTTCAAACTTACCACAGTGATAACGTGTGGCGTGATGGTGGTTTAGAACATAAAAATTTAAAATCGGACATAACAAAAAAAAATCTCATAAATCGTTGTCGTTTGAAAATTTAACACTTCGCTCAGTTTTTTGCAGCAGCAGCATGCATTACCTAGTAGTAATCTTAGTCGTGTGCAGCGCCCCTTAGTGAACTCCACTGCGGGTGACGTAACCTACGATAAACTTATTACAGTAATCGTGTCTAGGGATCGAACCGCAAAATTAAGTTTGTTTTTTATAGTATTTACTTTAAATATTGGATAGAAACAGGCGTTACTTGGCGAAAATCCATGACAAAACAATGGTAAGCTGGCCGTATACTTCAGGTGGATCTTGAATCGGATATAATAAATGAAAACTAGCTTTTCTGCGTTTTTTATTTAATAATGAGTGGACCATTTCTACGTCATAGCCATTACTTTGTGCTATGTAGCAAATGATGGACAATTCCCCACCAAATGGCTGTGGGCTCAACGGTACCACAGCTTACTGAGCAGGTTACTGGCGGTACCGTTGAGCCCACAGGCATTTGGTGAGGAATTGTCTCTCTTCGCGAAGCATCTTCTTGACACTGGTCATTCCTTGAACAATAGTAACACTTTTAAAGTTTTACGTTTATGTGAGAAAGGGTTCAAGTTAAGTGTTTGGGAAAGGCTAGAAATAATTAGAAGAGATGCGGACACCTTACTCAACGAGCAAGTAGATTTTCACACATCTCCCTTACTTAATCTATTTACGAACAGACGGACACATTAATTGTTGTTGGTTTGTGTGCGTCATTTGGGTTTCTACGCAACTTATCAAAAGATAGTAATTAAATCAAACAGATAAGGTCAAGTATTGGTGAATACCTATTTTTGGAACTTAGTTAGCATGATCTGAGGTTTCTACCCACATTAGTTATTGTAAAGAATCCTACATCGCGATAATGAAATTTGCACGCGTTTACTTATAAGCAAAAACGTTCCAACCACGAATTTTGCTGTTCTCTCTGAGACAGTCTTGATAATGCCTCGTTTAGAGGCGAAACAATTGTCGACGTTTTGTTGTCCTTTTAATTCTGCGAAAAATTAATGCTATTATATAAATTTAAAAGGTTTTTTCTTAAAAACATTTTACTTATCATTGTTTTGTATTTACTTTTCCGGGATAATAAGTACCCAGCGTGGTGCCCAGGATATTAAAGAATAATTATACCAAGTTTCATCATAATCGAACCGGTAGCTTTTGCGTGATGCCTGAACAAACAGACAGACTGACAAAAATTGTTTTTAATCACATTTTTGGGTTCGGTGTCGGTCTAGTAACACCCCTGCCATTATTTTTTTGATATTTTCAATGTACAGAATTTTTTTTTTTTTTTTTTTTTATATTTAGGTCGACAAATTGACGCCACTCGCCTGATGGTAAGCTGAGGCGACGTCTGGCAATTGAGGGCGACTCTCACAGTACACAGGAATACTATAGAGAGTGGCCCTCAACTTGACGACCCTGTAATGTGCCTCTTCACGCTTCGCTTAAAGAGCCCAGGGTTATATGTAGGAGGAAACACGTGCGCAGGCAGGGCGTTCCAAGCCACCATCGTTCGGCAGAGAAACGATCGTTTAAAACGCTCGGTTCTCGCGAAGACGGTTTCCACGGTATGAGGGTGACATCTCTGCCCGGCACGCGTTGTTCGGGATCGGAAGGGAGAGGGTGGGATCAGGTTGAAGAGCTCTTCAGAACACTCACCGTGGTAAATACGGTAGAACGCGGCCAAGGAAGCAATTGTTCGGCGCTGGGCTAGCGGCTCAAGGCTTCCCGTTACCTCCGGACAGTCTATAATGCGAACAGCGCGTCGCTGCATAGCGTCGAGTGCGTCCAGCAAATACTTCGCGGAGCCGTCCCAGAGGTGAGAGCAGTATTCAACGCAGGGTCTAATCTGCGTTTTGTACAGCAGACACCTCTGGTGCGGTGTAAAGAATCGCTTTACCTTGTTCAGTATTCCTAGTTTCCGCGAAGCTAGCCCAATACATCTCTCAATGTATTTTGTGTTATTGAGCTCTCGACGAACGTCTATGCCAAGGATGTCTAGATTGTCCTTCATTGGTAATATTGCATTCTGAAGAGTGGGTAGGGGGTACAGATTTATTATAAGTATAGATATAGATATAGATAACTGTTGAGCGATATTGTATCTTAAGATAAAATATTATAGTATCTTAGCCGTGTGCAGCGCCCCTAAGTGAACTCCACTGCGGGTGACGTAACCTACGACAAACTTATTATTTGCGGTTGGTACAGTAATCGGGTCTAGGGATCGAACCGCAAAATTAAGTTTGTTTTTTATTGTATATACTTTTCCGGGATAAAAAGTACCCAGTGTGGTGCTCAGGATATTAAAGAATAATTATACCAAGTTTCATCGTAATCGAACCGGAAGTTTTTGCGTGATGCCTGAACAAACAGACAGACAGACAAAAATTTTTAAAATCACATTTTTGGGATAATATTTATTATAAGTACAGAAGACAGGCTGTTGAGCGATATTGTATCTTAAGATAAAATATTATAGTCATTTAGCTGTGTGCAGCGCCCCTAAGTGAACTCCACTGCGGGTGACGTAACCTACGACAAAGTTATTACAGTAATCGGGTCTAGGGATCTAACCGCAAAATTAAGTTTGTTTTTTATTGTATGTACTTTTCCGGGATAATATTTATTATAAGTACAGAAGACAGGCTGTTGAGCGATATTGTATCTTAAGATAAAATATTATAGTCTTTTAGCTGTGTGCAGCGCCCCTAAGTGAACTCTACTGCGGGTGACGTAACCTACGACAAAGTTATTACAGTAATCGGGTCTAGGGATCGAACCGCAAAATTAAGTTTGTTTTTTATTGTATGTACTTTTCCGGGATAAAAAGTACCCAGGGTGGTGCCCAGGATATTAAAGAATAATTATACCAAGTTTCATCGTAATTGAACCGGTAGCTTTTGCGTGATGCCTGAACAAACAGACAGACAGACGAAAATTTTATAAATCACATTTTTGGTTTCGGTGTCGGTCTAGTAACACCCCCTGCCATTTATTTTTTTGATATTTTCAATGTACAGAATTTTCACTTCTACAGATTTATTATAAGTATAGATATAGATATAGATAGCTGTTGAGCGATATTGTATCTTAAAATAAAATATTATAGTCTCTTAGCCATGTGTAGCGCCCCTTTTTTTTTTTTTTTTTTTTTTGTTAACGCAGGGGAGATTCCTTACGAATACCGCACGGTGCGGGGCCACCACGCGGTTATGTATGGTTTGCACACACTAAAACCCCTGCGGTGTGCCATACTCTGCGCCTGTTCAGGGGGACCGGGAACAATTTTGCTATTTCTTCAGCGGTCCCTCTGCGCCTGCCCCAGGTGTGACGGGGCACCCTCTCTGTATCGTCCCCCTCTCGAAAACTCTCTACCGGTGACGACCAGACACACATGGACGTCACCCCTTCGTGGGTGGCGTAGTGCGGGTGGAGAGCAGATCCCGACTCTCACAGCCGCTGCCACGATCAGGGCGGCATGAGGCGCGCGTAAGCGCGCCTATTCCGTCCTGGGCGTCGGGTGCGAAGCGGGTCATTGCGAGCAAGAGCATTGCTCTCCCTGACCCGCTCTGCACTCTCCTTCTGCGAGACGACGTCCTCGCAGAAGGACGCAACTACGGTAAAATTTCTCTCACTGGCAACCATGGAACGGATGATAGCTGCCAGTGAGAGATCCGATCCAATGACCGCGACAAGGGCAAGGCGCTGCGTGTCCCAAGCTGGACAGACCGCTAGCGTGTGCTGCGCCGTGTCCTCGACGCAGTCGCAGTGGTGGCAGGCGAAACTCACCTCCTTCCTTGGGATCTGGCACAGGTACTTACCGAAGCAACCATGCCCGGTAAGCACCTGTGTCAGCCGGAAGGTAAGGGTTCCGTGCTGCCGCCCCATCCACTCAACAAGGACCGGTTGGAGCGCCTCCACGGTGGCAATGCCTGCACGTGGAGCCTCCAACCGGGACGACCACTTCTCTAAAATTTCCAGGCGAGCGGCTTCACGCCACCCGCGGATGACCGCTGACGGTGGCCGACAGCCGCTTGTCGACTGGTGCTCTGAGGTTCGCCAGTACACTTCGGCGAGCACTTCAGCCTCCAAATCCCACGGGGGGGTTCCGGCCAATGCACACGCGACCTCCGTCGACACGGTGCGATACCCACGTATGACCTTGACCGCCATAACTCTCTGAGGGCGCCAAAGACGAGCCCTATTTTGGGCAGTCAAGGTCGCTACCCACACCGGTGCACCGTATAGGGCCATTGATCGGATAATCCCCGCGTACAGCTGACGGCAAGCAACGCTGGGTCCCCCCAGGTTTGGCATGAGCCGTCCCAGGGCAGACGCAGCGCTGACGAGCCTTGGTGCAAGCTGGATGAAGTGCTCGTCGAAGCGCCACCTCCCATCTAACAAGAGCCCCAGATATTTCATCTGGGGCCGGATCGGTACGAGGACCGAGTGTACCTCTAGACTTGCGCCGCTGGGTGGACCGCGACGAGGCCCGTGAAATAAAAGAGCCTCAGTCTTCTCGAGAGCCACCCGCAACCCCAGCGCTTCTATGCGTTCAACAACCTGGGAGACGCCCACGGTGGCTAAGTGCACCGCCTCTTCGAAGTACCCCCCTGAGGCCGCGACTAGGGTGTCATCCGCATAGCAGATAACATCCAGTCCGGGGGGTAAAGGGACACGTAGGACCCAGTCGTAGCCGATGTTCCACAGGAGTGGCCCTAGAACCGAACCCTGAGGAACACCGCACGACATGAGTCGCCGTCTTAGTATGCCGTCTCGGTCCTCGTACTGAACATATCGTGCCCTTAGATAGTCTGCCACCAGTAGCTGCAGATACCGGGGCACCCCGTGGTATTGGAGGGCTTCTGCAATGCAACTGAATGGCAGACTATTGAAGGCATTGGCGATGTCCAATGACACCGCCAATACCACTCCGCCACGACTCACTCCCGACTCGGTCCTAGCTCTCAGGCGCGAAATGGCATCGATCGTCGAACGTCCAGCTCTAAAGCCGAACTGAGCGTCTGACAGATCGGGCCCCGTCTCATTTAGGTGCCGGAGGAGACGGGCAGCTATAACCCTCTCCAGCATTTTACCCGCCTCATCCAGCAGCACTATGGGCCTGTAGGCCGAGATCGACTCGAGAGGCCGACCCGGCTTAGAGAGGAGCACCAGTTTCCCACGCTTCCAGCACTCAGGGAACCGACCTTGCGTAAGACATGCATCAAAAAGGTCCCTGAAGGCGGCCGTCTAGATGATCGAGGGTCAGAGCCAGAACTTTCCCTGGCACGCCATCAGGCCCTGGTGCGGTATTCTTCTTCCGCATCCGAAGGGCTGAGGCACCCAGTTCCCCGTCCGTGACGGGCGGAACTTCCTCCACTTCTTCTTCGCCCCTGAATCCAGTAGGTGGCGTCATAGACGGGGGCGAATGTTCCACCCGCTCTGGGAACAGACCCTCGACAATTTCACGTAGGAAACTGGGCTGGAGAGCTTCGGTGAGGGGCAGCCCTCGCGCACGGAGCTTATCACGCACTGCGCGGTATGGACGTCCCCAGGGATCACTGTCAAGACTCTCCAGCATCTCCTTTCTACTCTCTTCTTTGGCGCGCTGAATGGCCAGTTTAAAGGTGTTCCGTGTTTCACGATACACCTCTCGAAGCCGGTCCACCTCCCCATCATCACGGCGACGGCGCCGGCTGCGGGTATACAGTCTCCGGGCACGATTGGAGGCCGCACGGAGATCTGCTAGCTCAGGAGACCACCAGTAGACCGCCCTCCGGGTATGACCTCGCATGCGGGGCATGGCCGCATCACATATCCGCGAAACAGAATCACAAAAGCGACCAGCCCCTGCGTTAACCTCTTCGGAGGGAGAGTCAGGATACAGCCAGGACTCAATAATAGCTGCCTCCTCCAGAAGATCCCTGTTTAGCTTACCCACAGCCCACCGTGGAAATCGGGGAAGTCTGCGCACCATATGACTACTACTGGCGTCTTGGGTCTGGGAGAGCTCAAATCGGATATAACGATGATCCGAGAGCGTCTCAACGTCCTCCAAGACACGCCAGTTCTTTGCCCATCGTGCAAGAGCGGGGGTAGCGAACGAAAGGTCCACTATCGACCCCCCCCGGTCACACACGAAGGTTTCGGTGGAGCCTCTGTTCAGCAAGCAGAGACCCACAGAAGCTGCCCATTCCTCAACCGCTGTCCCGCGTGCGTTGGTGTCTGGGGAACCCCACGCCACGGAGTGGGCGTTGAAGTCACCGAGCACCAAGACGTGGCTGGACGCTAACTGACGTATCGAGGCCTCTACTGATAGAAGGGTGGCCTCGTATATCTCGAGGCTCCATCTGGGAGGGAAGTAGACACCATAGACCGTGATTCCCTCCCATTCGGCGACAACATATCCAACACCCTTGTCTTTTACTGACAAGGGAGGGGAACGAGGCGCCATAGATCCTATGATGGCTACGAGGCCATCCCAGTCACCCACCCAGTTACCGTGGGGAGGAACCCAGTATGGGTCAGCGGCTACGGCGATCCCCAACGACCACTCCGCAATGTGCTGGAGAAGGAGGTCCTGCGCACCACGACAGTGGTTCAGGTTCGTCTGGATAATGAGGCCATTAGTGACGTGATCCATTACCGGATCGTTTCTACAGCCCCCATTGGCGACAATGGTCGCGAAGCTACGCCTGAGCTAGCCGGGGTCGATTGGCTAGCCTGGGGCAGCGGCAGAGAGGCCTTTTTAGGGGCCCTGCACCCATCATGTCCAGTCATGTGGTTGGCAGGCCGCTTGGATGCCGCACAGGCGGGACAGTGAGGGTTGGCAGAACAGGTTGAGGCGAGGTGGCCCTGACCACCACAGCGGAAACAGCGTCCGTTGCAGTCATATGCACTGGCGCACATATTCCGGACGTGGCCGGAACCAAGGCAATTAAAGCACCTCATGGGCCGAGGTTCGAGTGCCGTCACACGCACGGCGCTGAGGCCCACAAGGTGCTTGCCCTCTAAGACGAGAGCTTTGGCTGCTGCCACAGGGCAGCTAGCCCACACTGCGCCAGCACCACCAGGGCCGGATCGAATCGCACCGACCCTGACTGTGTCAGGGGTGCATCCGGTCTTTGAGGTAATAAGAGACCGGATGTCCTCAACCTCGATAGAGTCGTCCAGACCCGAGAAGCGGATATCCGCACACTTCGTGGGTCTGGCGACTCCGACTCCCTGTTCCTCCGTGAATAAGCCCCGTAGTCTCTCCGCGACGAGGTCTGCCGTTTTAACACCCTCAGTCCCGGGGAATTCCAAGACGCGAGCGCCACTTAGTGCAAGACGCGATCGGCCACCCACTCCACCCAACTCAGCAGCGCCTATCGCCGACCGCGCCCTCTTAAATATCTCGGCGTACGAGAGGCCACGTTCCGCCGCTTCGGCCGAGACCGTTATCACAACGGCGGCTGATTTTGGCGGCTGTAATTTTGGCCTCTTGCCTCTCTGGGTAGCTGGGGCAGCCTGCGCTGCCTGTGAGGCGCTCTTTTTACGCCTATCTCCCCTCTTCTTTTTCTTCCTCGGCACCACAGTTTGCCAGCCATCGTTGGTAGAAGGGCAAGAAAGGGGCTGAGAGGTACTAATTGCCCATGGGGCATTGGCAGCTGACGGACCCTGAGTGGTCATACGACTTGTCGGCAGCGCAGGAAAGACCTCGGGCGGAGCCGCTTTACGTCGCGCCCGTCCCTTTGCCACCGGCGCAGCAACAGCCACCGCATAAGATTTCTTCGGTGCTACCGCTGATGGTATCTGTGGAGTAGCCCTCTTATTCATGGGTCCGGTCGAATGATAGGCGCAGGCATTAGCCTCCCTTCTAAAGACGCAAGACGACCGTCTATTAGATTCCCAACTGCTTCCATGATTTGGCGCAGTTGGGAATCTGGGAGCGTAGTCGCGGGACGCGCGGTTGATTGCGGGGGATGCGCGGTCACAGGCGTGGGGTCAGCGGTTGCAGGCACGGGGCGCTCGACGACCGGTGGCTGCGCTGGGGAGGGCGTACCCACTAGTGCATCGTCGTCCTCCATCCCCAGCTTGCGGCGCACTTGGGCAAGGTGAGCACAGACAAGGTCCAGCCGACGCTCCTGTTCCACCATCTCCATCCTATAGGCCTGTGAAGCCTTCAACATAACAGTCGCGGAGGTTTTAAGGGCCTTAACAAACACCCCATTAAGGTTCCGCGACTTTGTGGCCACCTTCATAATAATCGAGAAGGCGGTCTCTACTTCTAGTTCCCTATCCTCAACCGTCGGAGGGTCGGAACCTTCAGACGTTTGGATGGACTCGAGGAAGGCTTCGACCTCCTCCTCGGCTTCTCGCTCGCCATCTGCGCGCTTTTGTGCGATGGCCCCTGCGTTGGAGAACACAGAGGTCCTTGAAACGGCTGTCGCCGACCGCGTTCTGGGGCGACCTCTCCTCGCGGACCCAACCTTAGCAGGCGCCGGCATCAGTTCAGTGTCGATCTCGCTTACAGGAGCAACAGCGCGTTTACGACTCTTGCACCTGGGCACCGGGTAACTCAACGCTTCGGTCGCCGTCTCTGTCTCCTCAGACATCCTCTGAGCACAGCTGGGTCGATCTGCATCCTCCGGAGCCGAAGGGCTCCGGGCCGACGCAGAATTTTTATTTTTGCGGTTCGGCATCGTCCATAAGAGGACAGTGCCAGAACAAGAATATAAAAATATGTTATAATATATAGCTAAGATAAGAGATAAGTTGGCCTCAAGTCTAGAGCAGTGAGATTCGGTCACCCAACTTGCCACTCCGTTACGGTGGTCAAGTTGGGGTCCAGGGCGGACGAACGTGGACGTACACACTACTCACTTGGGGCCCCGCCCCATGTGCAGCGCCCCTAAGTGAACTCCACTGCGGGTGACGTAACCTACGACAAACTTATTACAGTAATCGAGTCTAGGGATCGAACCGCAAAATTAAGTTTGTTTTTTATTGTTATACTTTTCCGGGATAATAAGTACCCAGCGTGGTGCCCAGGATATTAAAGAATAATTATACCAAGTTTCATCGTAATCGAACCGGTAGTTTTTGCGTGATGCCTGAACAAACAGACAGACAGACAAAAATTGTTATTAATCACATTTTTGGGTTCGGTGTCGGTCTAGTAACACCCCCTGCCATTTATTTTTTTGATATTTTCAATGTACAGAATTTTCACTTCTACAGATTTATTATAAGTATAGAAGATACTGTACGTATGTGGCGAAAACTGTGCATATAAAATATCTCTGCTCACGCCCTTGGAAAAATAAAGCACTTCAAAAAATTTACTCAACAACCCGACCGACTTCAAATTACCGAAATGGGACCAAAATTAAATAGGACCACTTGGGAATTAGACCCTTTTAATTAAAAAAATAATTTTCTAAATCTGTTCTCCCAGTCAAAAGATATGAGGTAACAAACACCTTAACTCCTCCTTTTTTGGAATTCGGTTGAAAATAGGCTACCTTTATATCCTTCCGCCGGGCGCCACTGGAAATACGTTCTGCTTGCAACCAGAGACGCCCGGCAATGGACGTTAGAGCGGCCGTGGCCTTGGACCGCGGAATTAAAAAAGAAACCACTATATCCTACTAATATTACAAATGCGAAAGTTTGTATGTATGGATGTTGTTACTGTTTCACGTAAAATATTATATTATATAGGTATATATGTATTATATATACATATACGTATTATATTATATGTATATTATATTATAATAATAATTAATTTAAGTAAATTAAGCCGGTAAGTGATGAGACTAATTAGGAATGAATTACGCAGCGAGGTAAAATTAAGAGTAGGCGATAAATAAAATTAATAATTAATAAAACAGGGCAATGTATTTTTATTTATTACTTTTGTCTGCCTTTTTATCTGTCTATACTAGTCTATTCTTGCAGTTTTTACAAACAGAATAAGGACACTAAGCTCGAACTGCTAAGATTATTATTAGTTGTAGGTATGTATGTATGTATGTAACATCTGTCCTGGCTTAAATTACAGAGTAGTTATGGATTTTCTATAGTACCCGGCAACGGCAATAGGCTTGCCCATATTAGGTACGTGGGATCAACAAATTACTGGCAATTTGTGGGTGTATAATGCACCTTTGCTTACCCTGTTTGTATGTATGTGTGCAAATTGACTTTGTTTCCTCTAAATCGGCTAAAACGAAAAGAACATCGTCAATCAATAAGTCATTTCACGCGGGCAGAGCCGAGAGCGTCACTTAGTATGTAAGTCAACCAAAAAAGTACATGAACGAAACGCACAACGCGCGAACAACTCAAACTCGGCATCTTTTTTTTTTTTTTTTTTTTTTTTTTTTTTTTTTTTTTTTTTTTTTTTAGTTCCGCGACCAAGGCCGCGGCCGCTCTAACGTCCGTTGCCGGGCGTCTCTGGTTACCGGGCGTCTCTGGTTAAAACTCGGCATCTAGCATATCTAGGCACACGGCAGTGGCACGCGCTCGACACGGTCGACACCGACAGGGACAATATAGGTAGCTACCTACCTAGCCAGTAATTTCCACGAACTTTTATGTTTGTCAGAACAGCCACGTCTGTTGATCGGTCGTGCGGCAGATGAGGTTGGTTTGGAAAGTAGGTACCCCTAGCTACTTTTACTTTAGCTACCTAACCTACCTAGGCTAAGTAGTTACATATTTGTAAACCTTCAAAATCGGTGTAGTATGTGGCGAAAACTGGGCAAATATATCGCTGCTTACGCCCTTGGAAAAATAAAGCACGTCAAAAATTTACTCAACAACTCGACCGACTTCAAATTACTGAAATGGGACCAAATAATTGTCAGAATGGGACCAAATTGAAATAGGACCATTCGGGAATTAGTCCCTTTCAATTAAAAAAATAAATTTCAAAATCCGTTCACCCAGTCCAAAGATATGAGGTATCAAACACCTTAACTCCTCCTTTTTTGGAAGTCGGTTGAAAACAGGCTACCTCTATATCATTATAATAATATAGCAGTCACACTGGAGCGATGAAAGAGGCCTTTTTAGGGCTAAAACTACAAGAAACATTCACTATATAATTTTAAATTATTACCGAATCATTTCCCCGTTTGTATTGTATTACAGTATTTCACCATTAGATTAAATTCCATAAATAGCGTAGGTGCATGACACTGGATATAATATTTAACATACTACAAAAATCAAAGATGATTCGGTTCAAATCCTAGGAAATTAGTTTTTGTTTTTGTTAACAAATTCTTTATATTCTCAACTGACTTCTAAAAAGGAGGAGGTTCTCAATTTGACTATATAGTTTTTTGTTCTTTTTTTGACCTGATTCTTGTATATTTTAAAAAATATATTAAAATATATATTAAAAAAAAAAGACCACTTTTATTTTTCAACAAATATACCTCACACCATCTCGTGTGATCGTCGATAAACGTGACGAAATATTTCGCTCCATTTATTGCCGTATGCTTTATTGGCCCGACCACGTCAGAGTAAATTATTTTTAATGTTTCTTCACATGGTCCATTTGTTCTATAAAATGGCAGCATACTCATTTTTCCACGTGCACATATATCACAATCATATAATTCAGCCACATCTGACATTCCTACATTCATGCCAGATTTTTTCAAAAGTTTGATGAGATCTTTCGCCAACTTTTCTTTCTGAAATCGCTGATACGGTACCACACTGTTCCTCTAAGTAATATAAATTACCTTTACGATTTGCGATCAGTTTAATATTATCATACCTATCTTGTACACTATATGTCACCCTTAAACGTGACACTAAATCCTTGATCCATAATTCTTGCTACTGAAATCAGATTACATCGCAAATCCGGAACAAACAAAGTGTTGGGCAATTGAACCACAGTTTGAGAACCATTATTATATATAAATAATCTCACCGTACCCTTACCTTGTACATTTGTGGCTTTACGCTGGATGTGTCTGATACTCAGTTTACCTAGCTCGCGTTATGCCTAAACTTCATTTTCGATTAGCTTTTAGCCTAAGTCGCCATTTGCCTACTTCGCATAAGGATTACTTCTCTTTATACCTAAATTTTACATGATCTATATTGCGTTATGCCTATAGATATATACAAGCTGATGACCTCGGTTCCACCCGCATAAATTAGTACTTTCGCATTTATAATATTAGTTATAAGGATACATATAAAACTTGAGAGGTGTCAAGGGACACCCGGATGGAACGAAGTTTGTTTCTTTCCTTTCGATTAATAATAATAATTACATATATATATATATATATATATATATATATATATACAAAGAAACAATATATATATATACGTATAGACAGACAGAAACACGCACACGCCACGCCCGGCTTACAACAACAGCATAGCAAAAAGTGTCGGACCCACTTTTTCTCTTAATTTTTTCCGTCTAGCCCCCTTTCGCAACGCGCGATTAGGAACTTCGTTATGTAGGTAAGGTAACATCCTGAATATAATATAATTTAGGGTTAAGAGTTGAGTTAAGAAAGCGCTAAAAGATTAGTCTTTTAGCGCTCTATCATATATATATCTAAGTTGGTCTGGTTATTATTTGGTCTTTATAGCTGTTGGCCTATATCGGAGTAAGTCTAACAAGCGTTATGCCTACTTCTCCTTTTTGTTAGGCATAACGCGAGCTAGGTAAACTGAGTATCAGACACATCCAGCGTAAAGCCATTTGTGCTCGTCTTCGTCGCTAAATTTAGCTTACCCGACAAAGGTAACAATGTGTTTCCAAATTTACTTGCATCGTTGCACAAATGTGACGTACACCCACTGTCAATGATCCAACGCCCATTCTCGTTGTAAACAGTTCTATCATCTGAAATACAGTTAAATGTAACTAAATTGGTATCGACAGTTGCTATATCAACACTATTATCATTTGATGCACACTTTGCACTACCAACACATTGTTCCTTGTTCTTCTTTACACATTCAGAGGATTTATGACCGAATTGGTGACATTTAAAACATTTGAATCTAAATTTTGAATTTCCTTGCTCTGTACCACTCTTTGACTTAAAATATTTCTTTCCTTTTATAAGAAGTGCCCTATCTACACTTTCTTTCCGGACTCTGGAATGTCCTTCCTCCAATATCTTAATCTTGAGCGTCTCCGGATCTGGCAACGTATCTCTAGACTCTATAGCACATCTAAAGTTATCGAAACTAGACGGTAAACTGTACAGCTGCATAATTGAAATCAGATCGTCATGCATTTCGATGTCCAAGTCTGCTAGTTGGCTCCTCACATCGAAGAATCGTAAAACGTGTTCTCTTATGTCACCGCCTTCCTCTAATTTATGTAGCAACAGCTGTTTAACAATGTAGCCTTCTTCGCGGGTCCTTTAGAGGCATGAATGGCTCTCAACTTCAACCATACATCCCGCGACGTCGTACATCCTCGTAGGTGACGTAATTCGCTTGGGCTAATCAACAGAATGTGGTCTGACTTAGCTTTTGCATCCTTACTCTCCCATAGCCTCGCCTCTCCAGGCTCTGCTGGTTTTGGGATACTACCATCGAGACGTAACCCCAGGCATAATTTTTTACTAAAATAGCTTCCACCTGAATCTTCCAGGTCTCGTAATTACGATTATCGAGTTGCTCAATTTTCACAGTACTCATATTTATTTTCTACTTACGATTAATAACGTAAATTCTTCCTTTTCGCTCTCGTTTCGATCCTAGATCGTACCTGGGCCCATAACCATTGTGGGGGAGGATCCTAGCAGGGTTCCGCGTGTAGAAATACAATGAGACACTTTTAAGGAACTTTATTGTTAATAATATTGGTTTACAATCGTACTGTCTAAAGTGAGTTCTTTTGAGCAACTGACATAGCATGCAAATTTTCTTAATGACATGATATAAATTAGAATATCATTCAAATAGCTGGTGCCAGTATATCATACTAATATTATGAGTACATAAGGTTTTATGCATTAATAAAACATTAAATACATAATCTCAATATTTATTACATATAAGAATCAGAAAAAACCATAAACTTATATGTATACTACTATGTATAATACTACTATGTAGTATACATATACATCAATAGAAAAAACACTTCAATTAATTATAATCGAATGAAAAAAAAATCTATTTTCATTGTTGACGCACGTGTCTCCATAGCAACCATTTAATCATCTGGTTTTTCGGTGATTATTCCTCGGTGGTGCATCCGATTTTGAAAATCGATTTTCCGAACCCACCAGCTGCATGTCTTGCACGCGCGTGCCAATTATGGAATAAATGTTAAATCGTCGATGTCCAAGACATTTTCGGTGATTATTCCTCCGTGGTCAGGTATGATGTCGACCAGCATGCCAAATTTGGTCAAAATCAGTCGAGCCGTTCGGAGGAGTAGACGCACAAACGATTTACACTTGTCGCCAAAGATTGAGCTCCGCTTCGCTCCGCTCAATAAAATACAAATTGCTGCATACCGCTCTAGAACAAAATAACGCTTGGGTGCAAAGGGGCTCTACCAACATCTTTAGGGCTCCAGCGACCTCACCTGCTAGTGGCGCACCTGCTGATAAACGGACGAGGCTCGTTAATTTACGGTACCTATGGAGTGGCTTCGGCCCCTACGTGGGTACCAGGTGGTACAACAGTGTTGGTCCGGGGGGGTACCACCGTGCAGCTGTGCTAAAGCCCCCCAAGTAACCCAGCCCAGGCTGGGTTGAGTTAGGGGTTCAGCAGCTGCACCGCCGGGCCCGGGGCGATGTATGGTGCAGCAGGCATGGGACCAGTGGGGGCGAAACGGAGTCTAGTGTGGGTGGTGTGGGTCGATTCGACGGCCAGGGAGACCCTTAGCAACGGCGTTGCCGCGGCCGCCCGAAACACAGTCATGGGGCCCGCCTGGGGCCAACCACCCCAGGAGGCTACCCCACATGTTGCGCATAATCCTGATGTGGGATCGCCGCTCCGGGTGGTAACCGGTGTGGGGTAGCGGCGGCCTTGCATCAGGGGGGTTTGGGAGCCCTTCCGTCCGGCGAGTCGGCTCCGACCTAACCACACGGTTCTAGACAAAGCTAGCCCCTGCGCTTTGTCACTTACTGCTGCACCAAATGTCGCCCTGTCTTCACGCTTCTTCTTCAAAATCTACAATGGCAGTGCAACAAAAAAGAAATAAACGTTACACAGCGGCCCTAGGAAACCCCACCACTTCACATTTCGAGGTGGAGTTCACTAACGTCCGTGGACTCCATGCGAACCTCGATACCTTCCACCACCACCTTGAGACGGCACGGCCCGCTGTGATGTTCCTCACGGAGACACAAATACGCCGCCCTGACGACACGTCTTACCTGTGTTACCCCGGCTATGTCATCGAGGAACAATTTCGAGACAAAGCCGGGGTGTGCGTGTTCGTTAGGGCGGATGTTTGCTCTGCCTAGAGAACCCCTCCAATTCCGTCCTTTGGCTGCACGTAGACCATGGCTCTGTGAGCCAGATCTACGTGTGCGTCTACCGATCCCACACAGGGGATTCTGAGACAACAAAGCTCTTCCAGTACCTCAGCGAGACGGCTGATGAAGCGCATGTGCGGTTCCCGAACGCTGACCTAGTATTTCTGGGGGACTTCAATGGCCATCACATTGAATGGCTGGGGTCCCTCAAGACTGATCATGCGGGTAGAGCCGCCCATGCGTTCGCTCTCTCCCACGGTCTGACCCAGATGGTATGCGGGATCACCCGGATACCAGACAGGTCAGATCACGCGCCCGCTCTG
The DNA here is from genome assembly GCA_963556515.1 of Nudaria mundana. NCBI lineage: Eukaryota > Metazoa > Arthropoda > Insecta > Lepidoptera > Erebidae > Nudaria > Nudaria mundana. Next base: position 9,647,233 of record OY748297.1, read on the forward strand.
CTGGATCTACTGCTGACGAGTCGCCCAGCCCAGTACAGTGTTTCGGTAGGAGCCCCACTGGGTAGTTCCGACCACTGTGTTGTTCACGCTGGCATGAAGGTGTCACCTCCTGCACGTCCTGTACAAACGTCACGACGACTATGGCACTACTCGTCAGCGGATTGGGACGGTCTACACGATTATTATGCGTCCGTCCCTTGGAGCCAGCGCTGCTTTGTAGGAAAGGCTCCTTCGGATAGTGCTTCTGCTATTGCTGGCGAGATCAGTTTAGGGATGGATTATTACATCCCTTTCACTGATGTCGCCAGTATCCGCAGAGCCCGTCCCTGGTTCGGGCGAGATTGTGCCAAAGCTGTTCGACAAAAACAGTCGGTATATCGCGCCTGGATCAGGGCCCGGGCTGTGCGCGACCCAAACGTGGGCCACCTCAAAGCAGCGTACAACCGGGCCACAAAGTCGAGTAAGAGGGCCTTTAAGAGAGCGGATGCCCAGCGCGTCGCGCGGCTTGGTCAGGAGCTCACTTCCCATCCCACGGGCAGCCGTGGATTCTGGCAACTGGCCAAAGCCGTGCAATCTAACTTTTGTCAGCCCTCGCTGCCACCGCTGCGTTACCCAGATGGAACACTGGCTCACAAAGCCCAAGAGAAAGCGGATATACTCGCAGACCTCTTTGCAGCTAATTCCCGGGTCGACGACCGTGGCCTGCAGCCCCCCGCCATCGCCAACTGTGGCCACACAATGCCTGATATTGTTATCAGGCAATGTGATGTACGGGCAGTGTTGCGGTCACTCGACACGCGGAAAGCCAGTGGCCCTGACGGCATTCCGGTGGTGGGTGGTGCTACGAAAATGTGCAGCTGAGTTGTCTCCAGTATTAACGCGTCTGTACCGCCTGTCATACTCTTCAGGGCTCGTGCCGGAGGTCTGGAAGGAGGCGAACGTACAACCGATCCCCAAGAAAGGGGATCAGTCCGATCCAGGCAACTATCGACCCATAGCTGTCACCTCAGTCATTTGCAAGGTGCTTGAGCTCCTTATTAATAAGCAGCTCATGCAATTCCTAGAGGATCACTCGCTAATCAATGATCGACAATACGGCTTCAGGCCAAAGCGATCAACGGGTGATCTTCTGGCATTCGTAACGCATGTCTGGGGGGGGGGGCTATGGAAAGGCACGGCGAGTCCTTGGCTATTAGCCTGGACATCGCCAAAGCCTTCGATAGGGTCTGGCATGCTTCGCTCGTTTCCAAGCTTCCGGCATATGGTCTACCTCCTCAACTGTGCAGCTGGATTGCCAGCTTTTTAAACGAGCGCCGAGTGCGGGTCCTCTGCGATGGCCAGCCTTCTCGCTTCTTGCAAGTGAATGCCGGGGTACCGCAGGGGTCCGTACTATCACCAACTCTCTTTCTTCTGCATATCAATGATATGCAATCCCTCGGGAACATTCATTGCTATGCAGATGACAGCACACTGTACGGGAGTTACTCGGTTCGTCCGACGGCGGGGCGATCTGAGATTGAGGAGGAGAGACGACGACTCGTGGCTGATCTCGACCGTAACCTCGACAGTATCTCTCAATGGGGTACCGAGAACCTGGTCGAGTTCAATGCCCGCAAAACACAGGCGTGTGCATTTACTGCGAAGAAATCCCCTTTCCTTCCCCTACCCTCTCTTCAGAATGCATTATTACCAATGAAGGACAACCTTGATATCCTTGGCATAGACGTTCGTCGAGAGCTCAATAATAAAAACTACATCGAAAGATGTATAGGGCTAGCTTCGCGGAAACTAGGAATACTGAATAAGGTAAAGAGATTCTTTACACCGGACCAGAGGTGTCTGCTGTACAAGACGCAGATTAGACCCTGCGTCGAATACTGCTCTCACCTCTGGGACGGCTCCGCGAAGTATCTGCTGGACGCTCTCGACGCTATGCAGCGACGGGCTATCCGTATTATAGATTGTCCGGAGGTAACGGGAAGCCTTGAGCCGCTAGTTCAGCGACGAACAATAGCTTCCTTGGCCGCATTCTACCGTATTAACCACGGCGAGTGTTCTGAAGAGCTCTTCAATCTGATCCCACCCTCTTCCTTCCGATCCCGAACGACTCGTGCCGGGCAGAGATGCCACCCCCAAACAGTGGATAGCATGTTCGCGAGAACCGAACGTTTTAAACGTTCGTTTCTCTGCCGAACGATAGTGACCTGGAACGCCCTGCCTGTGCACGTGTTTCCTCCCACATATAATCCTAGGTTCTTTAAGCGGAGCGTGAAGAGGCACATCAGTAGGTCGTCAAGTTGAGGGCCACTCTCAATAGTAATGTGTGCTGTGAGAGTGGCCCACAATCGCTAGACGTCGTCACGACTTACCACCAGGCGGGCGGCGTCAATTTGGCGAACCAAATATAACAAAAAAAAAAAAAAAAACACTTTGTGCGTTTCATGCATTTATCGGCAAATTGTTGTTTTATTTCCATCTCATCTTCTTATCTCGTATCGTATCTTTCAAACGACTGAACCGATTTTCATCACACATAGCTAAGAACACTCCCGACTAATTTACCTTACAAAAAAACAAAATCCAAATCGGATCATCCTTTCGGGAGCTTTGATGCCACAGATACTCGTCAAATTTCGTTGTTTTTGCGTCGGGGGTTAAAAAATTGTAATACAAAATGTAAGTTTTTAGAAAGTTTTGACCTCGACTGTACTAAATCTAATGTTATGTAAAAGTTTACAATTAAATTTAATGGTTTTCTAGGTCAAAAGTCAAGCGAAAATTGGACTGATATTGGGCACTATTTCAAGCACAATTTTTTAAGCCGTAAATTGTACCTATACTTAGCTTTTTCGGTATTTGCGTAGTGAAGTGAGACTCACTGAACGAAGCCTACTGCCTATAACTCCGGAGTTATTAGAGCACCGTTTTTTTCTTTTTGGGCACCATTTGGCACTATTTGGGCACAATTTTTTTAAGTATGAATTATGGTTGAAGCGTACACAGATTCCACAAACGGAGGTGAGTATGCTGGGCGAAACCTTCATCCAGCATACTCATCGAACTATGGCTGTAATTTCTTAAGTATAAGAGCACTATTTTTTTATGTATGAAGTTCTGAATTTCTTAATAGTAAAGACCTATCAATATCATACTTTATGGGCATGCCGACCTACTCGTAATTAAAAAATGCGTACTTCATTGATTAATAAAAAATTAAACAAAGGTAAGTAAAATGTTTTTAAGAAAAAACTTTTTAAAATTATATAATAGCATTAATTTTTCGCAGAATTAAAAAGACAACAAAACATCGACAATTGTTTCGCCTCTAAACGAGGCATTATCAAGACTGTCTCAGAGAGAACAGCTGTTCTCTCTGAGACAGTCTTGATAATGCCTCGTTAATGCTATTATATAATTTTAAAAAGTTTTTTCTTAAAAACATTTTACTTACCATTGTTTTGTCATGGATTTTCGCCAAGTAACGCCTGTTTCTATCCAATATTTTAATAAAAAAATTCCGGACTATGGGTTAGTTATTTAACTTATCTACAGTAAAACAAACCCCACACTATCCGAAGTTTATATTTTTGTGAATAATCATCTAGGTAAGTAAAATTCTAGATCTAACAATACCACGAAACATGATTGTAAATAACAATAGCCAGGTACTAATACAATAAGCAGCTGGCGCAATGAGCACATTTCGCAAACTATATTTTGACTACAAAGCCTACTAAGTACGATTACACCTTGGTAACTTTTTGGCCGTAGGAAGCTTAAACTTTCAAATAAAAGAAAGAAAGAAAGAAAACAACTATAGAAACAGGAAGACTATAGTACAGTAAGCTGTCTGGCGTCAATAGACTACAACACACAAATCGGATAAATTAAAAATAATCATAATTCTATCTAGGTGCTATACAAAACGTTTAATAACAAAATTAAAGTGGTTCTACACCGTCCGCGCGCACTACAGCGGGTGCACGCACTCCCTGCCACTCTCCCGTCTCGGTGTACTGTTTGTTAACTGCCGCCAATTGTTCAAAGTTGGCTCTCGCAAGTTTTTGTATTGTACAAATTTTCTGAACTAATTCTTCATCGTACACTTTCTCTGGAACTTCAAGTTTCAAGTGTGCCTTCATTTCTTGCACCGTGACCAAAAAACAATTCCAGGGCGACCAATCCTCATTTACTTTCCACCTGCATAACCTTAATTCTCGAATAATACCACATTCGCTAATTGCTGAATGTGAATGCCAAAGCTTTTCTACAATGAAAAATATATCTTTCTCTCGTAGCACGAACGCCAATGATCCCCAACACTTGCGTCGCCTTTCATCGCGTTGTACCGCCCTCAGAATAAATCTGTAAGGTGTCATGTCTATCCACAATCGTTCGTGAACATCTTTCCACGAACACGATTTACAAATCAAGAAATCAGTCTTCTTCGTATCTAGAGGAAATTCCGAGAAGGACTTTACTTGATGGCAAAGCTCACAGAAGTACAATCTGCTGTCCTCCATATTGCGATAGTCTCTAGTCTCTTTGGACTTTGTAATACGCGAGTTCAGCTCAGACGTTTCAAGGAGTCTGAATATACTGGCCTCAATTCGACGTCGCAGAAATTCTAGTTGCTGTGGTTTATATCTTCTGACAAGAAGATCACATTCTTGGTCTAGTAGCGTTATGATTTCTTCGGCCAAGGGGTGACGAAATTCTTGTAGTGCAAACTTCATGTCAACAAGAAGTTCCATGCGCTCATGAACATCCATATCATCACGCGTGAAAGAGTTATAAAGTTCTTTAAGCTTTCTAGCTTTCTGAATTTCGATAGTATCCATTGTGATTAGTTTTCCACTGCGTCCATACCACGCCACAGGCTTAGAAAGTTCTTCCAAGAATCGTTTTTTTCTTAATTTTCGACTATCTTCTCTTACTTTCACTCGATAGTCCTCGATACACCGTAATAGTTCAACTTCCTTGTCAAGAAGTAATGTGAATTCAGCAATTTTAGGACCTTTTGAATGTAATTGTGATATCCTTGCTATTTCAGCGTGTTTCCAACGATCAACCTGGAAATAAAAAATGGACATCTTACAGTCAACGCCACTAGTTTAGTAGTATATCTAGTTTTAAGTACCTGACCTTTGCAGACCTTAATTTTTTATTTCATTCTGTCACCATTATTTCTACTTTGAATGATTTAGTTACGTTACAACACAACTAATCAATTAAATAGACGTTGTTAGTACCTACTTTAATATAATCAAATAAGACATAATTACCATGGCATAAAGCTGATCAAAGTCTTCACGCGTCTTAGGAAATGTTTTGGTTATAAGATCTCGCCGTAGACGTCTCTCTATTGCTTCCCGCTCCAGTCTTTCTTCCTCTTTTATCCTCGCTATTCGTTCCCTGTAATTTATACAATTATGGTTGTTCAGAAAAGGATTTATGGTACGTCGACTTTAGTCGAACGACATTATATTATTATTCATTTAATCAATCTCAAAAATGTGTCAATTTGGACACGTGACCGACATTGTATACAATATCATTGGTTGGATAAGTCGAGCAAACTTATTCGACTCTATCATACTCTCAGGCCTCTTGTTCACACACATTTTTTCCGCCGTAAAAATCTAAGGTTACATTGCCGTAGACACGGTCGTCAGTGTTGATTGGAATGCTATAAGAGCTTGTTAACACAAACAGCGCGGCGGTGGACCAAAGCACGGCAAACACGCCGTACGCTGTAACCGTGCCATGAACAAGAGCCCTTAGGGGTGGTGAGAGCTAGATGTTAATAGACCTTAGAATTTTGCTGGTAAATGCAGATGTACCTATAACCGATACATTCATAAGTGGGGAACCGGATCTACGTACCTACCTAGATCATTATTAAGTACTTAACTTACATGCATTCTTTTAACCATCTGTTCACTTTTTGCCGAAATTGATAGTGTCTGAAACTACGTTGTATGATCGATGCATAATGAGCGTGGTTCAACCGAATTATCATTTCATCGTAAGTCTCATAAGGCTTAGGAACTAGAATTCGATCCGTTACGTTGGGAATATAGGCTTGTACACAGTTCATTTGAGTCGCACGGCTGTAATTTGTATCCTGCAATCAAATATATATTATGTATTTACTCAACAACACAACAAAAATCACGTCTTTATCTTCGAAGGGGTAGACAGAGGCGTTCATTGCGCCTACGATCAAGTCACTGGCGGACCCACGTAACGGCATGTTGCCTTTTACTAGGTTGTGGGTATTTTGAGTGTTTTATTTACTCAAGTGCCTTACTAACGCCACTGGAAATACCTTCTGCGTGCGAACCAGAGACACCCGGGAACGGACGTGAGGGCGGCCACGGCAATGGGGCGCGGAATTAAAATAAAAAAGTGCCTTACTAACGCGTGTGACGACAGTAATTTTATGTTTAAACTTACAAATATTTTTTCTTTTTCTTCTGCTGTCTGTGTGTCTCTGCAGTTTTTCATTTCAGGAGGAAGTTTTTCTGGTTTCTGGGGTGTTTGAGTGAATGCATGATGATATTCAACCCCTAAAAAATTGTAAAATAAGATTAAGTAACACCAACCGTTGCTGCTCTGTTGATGTAGGTCATTTCAGTTATAAGGCGTTCCCGGGACACCTGGCAATAGACGATAGGGTGCATTAAAAAAAGCTTTATCGATTAATAAGCAGAAATCTAAACCCCAATTTTCCATATGATTTAATGTAAGTATTTGGTACACAGGTAAGTATTTGCTCGGTAACAGTTATTGAACCCTTAACGTGCTAACATTTTTCCCATTGGGGATTGTGAGTTGGATGAAGTCTCCATTAGGCCAAATGTACCTATCTACCTATACACTAGCTATTACGAGTACTTTTTTTACCTGTATGAACATTTTTATATCCTCCTAAAAATAATTTCTCTATTGGCGACGAAAATATTTCAACATTTATTTGTTTCAGTGTAGCACCAAAAGGGACCACAACGCTTAAGACATCGTTAAACGGCATTTCTTTGTATAACTTGTCTAAATCCAGTTTCTCATGATTCTTAGTCAGTAATTCTAGTTCAGCTATACCATATTTATCATAATCGAGATCCATTATAGCCATCCGATCTTTTAAAGGATTTTCTCCTCTTAATAATACTATACAATCCGGATCAACTTTAAAAAGTTCGCCCAAATTTTTCTTCATCTCGTGAACTTTCATAATTGATTGATATGAACGGGTGAAGGTAGAACCTTGATTTGTGACTTTGAACTTTATCGCTACAAACGGAATCGCTTTCTTTTTTGGCAAAATAGAGTGTAGAAGCTCGTGGACGTATGACTCTTTTGGAATGGATGACAATGAGAAATCCTCAGAATTTATTGTAAATACATCTAAATTTAAATTGCCTAGAGGATCAGTTTTGAGTTCAGATAGTAGAGTTGTATCTTTTAGAACATTTCTGTTCTTTGTAAGTAAAAGGTTACTGTTTGAGACGCTCAGTAGTTTGGCCAGTTTACGTTTGACAAACTGAATAGGTGTTGTCGCTGGGAAGACTTTGCTGAATATTTGGTCTGGGTGAAGCGGGGCTCTGAAGGTTATATTGATATGGCTCACAGGACATTTAAACTCATCAAGTTCTCTTGTGACTGGCGCAGTTTGATACCGAGATATGCTGTCATCGGGTGCTAGAGAGTTATACAGTTTGTAAGGTGGAGCTGTTAGTAACTTCTCTCGCCCCAAATCACACTGACATGCGATTACTCCTTTTTGACTTTCAAAGGGATTAATGCCCAGCAATCTCGCACGCTCATTTCTAAGCATCATTGTAGAACAAATGTATTGAACACTGCACACAAAAACCTCTATTAAATATAATTTCGTAAAAACTTATACAAAAGAGAATAACAAACAATACTGATGTATCGTTTTGATTTATTGTCGTTACTAAGCAACGTCACGCTAGTTGCTGGGTAACAAGATATTTTTATCACAGAGGAAAAATTGCGCCACGCCTATATTCTGAAAAGGTCGACTATAAGATTATTCCAATTATGTAGATACTTACAGTTCGCGAGGAATAAGCGGAGCTTTGCATTTGTGTGAGTGCAGGGTACGTGTACGTATTTGTGACCTCTTTTACACACATGTGTGGTACATACAGCTACAAAAAGAGTTTTTGCTCTACTTTTCGTGGATACTCACACAAATGCAAAGTTCCGCTTATCCCTCGCGAACTGTAGAAGTCGAAACAGTACCAGCGTTCACCTCGTGGGTTTGACACCGTTTACCCCGCCTGCTTTTTATGACTGGGGTTTACCAGAACCATAGTTATAGTATGTAAGATACATCCATACATATGTATTAAAGTACGTCATCGTCTATCTTTATTAATCATAGGCAATGTTTGAAGATGAGATGAAAGATGATGACTTCTCCAGACTTCTCTTTCTCACGCTTTTTTGATCTAAAAATTAGGGGAGCGAAGCGAGCGGCAGCCGAAGTCTCTGAAGAACTGATTGTACTACATTTACACTGACGTATTTCCACTTAGACCATTGTGTACACTTCAATACCTAAATAATAATTATTTACCTATTTAGATACCAATAGTATGAGTTATCTAACCGAATACACTTTACACATAAAAAGGTAAGTTGCAAGTTTACACGCCGCGCGTCGGCAGCATGGCAGCCTCTAGAACGGAGATTAGTTTATTTTTCTTCTGTTAAAAAATGAATTAAACGCTTAGCTTCAATACAGATTCCTTTGAAGAATTTTTCTTAAAGATGCGAGTGCATTTAACCATTTGCAACAACTACTTAATAATGTTCTTGTATATGAAGCAAAGTTTCTTTGTAACTTTATAATCTTTGTACTTATTGCGAAAGTAATTAGGTTGCAAAATATTCCAGATTTTTAAATACATTTCTGAAGGTATATTGTGATTAAAATGTACCTACACAATGTATAAAAATATAATACGCCCAATTTGTTCGTGATAATTTTTGTATGGACAGTAATCCTTGATGAACCCTTTAAGGGAGAATTACACAGTTTAAAACGGCTGTTTAAAACAGAGATTTTTGCTATTTACACGCTGTTACGTTTTATATCATTGGATCATTGGTTACACGGTTTAAAATCAACAGTGTTCAACAGAACGTCGTACGGGTATGACGTCATTTCGTAAAACAACTGTCTATCTACATAGATCTACACGATTTTAAACAGCCGTTTTAAACTGTGTACTTATTTCTCCCTTTATAATCTTGTATTTTGTGTAGGTATAGGTAAAAAGGCGTAACCGGGAGCTTTGCATTTGTGTGAGTGCAGTGTACGTGAACGTATATTGTAACCTGTTTTATACACACACGTGTGTTTTACACACAGCTACATTTTTACTCTACTTTCGTGGACACTCACACAAATGCAAAACTTCGCTTATCCCTCGCGAACTATACCTGTACAATTAATTATAAAAGAGGTTTTTGAGAGGTTTGGTTTTAAAAATGTCAGAACTCTTTCTACTTATTGTCATATGAATCCAACCCAGGATCCCAGTTTACTAACCCCAGAAATGAGATTTATTTACCAAGTTATACGTTAGCTCAAAGCACATCCGAATCAATGATTTGACCGTTGGCGGTATATTTGTGGTCAGTACGTTTTGCCATTTTACAACTAGTGGTCGCCTTATGGTCGGATCAGTAGACCTCGCAAACATTAAAATATTTTTTTTAGATTTAATAATTTTAAGCACAAGTGGCACACGACAATCTTTCAAATAAAATCAATTCCATCACAATAAAATTTAGTTTTAGGTGTTTTATATAACATCCTTTAGTAGTACAGGAGTGGTCACGTCACACGCACACACACACACATACACACACACACATATCATGCCTATATCCCCGAAGGGGTAGGTAGAGAGGTACCCACAATTTGCCAATATTTTTAGTCCGACGTAATAGGGGGCCAGCCTATTGCCGTCACCGGGCATATTTATAAGGGGTTGTGTCCAAAATTGTCGAATTAGCAGCTATGTTGTAATTTTGAAAACTTGAAACCCGTTGCCTTGCGATGAATCATCATCATCATCATAGCATCACACCTTATTCCCCGAAGGGGTAGGCAGAGAAGGGGTAGGCAGAGGTGTGCAAACACACCTACATCTCGCCAGTTATGTTAGGTCCCATGTAATAGGGGGCGAGCCTATTGCCATTTACCGGGCACAAGTTCCAGACTCTGGGATAATTATCTGGGTAAAATTCTAAAGAAAATTATACATTATCCACCAGACCCGGGAATCGAACCCGAGACCTCGAGCGTGGCAATCCGTACATAGTACCATTGTGCCACCAAGGTAGTTCTTGCGATGAAATGTAGATGAAAGACGTGCCAGTCGTTGTGGCACAACCAGTTACAGTCCTGGGCGTCTCGGACTAATGGCATCACCCTGAACATATTAATGTACCTATACTTATGTAAACAGTAAGGAAAATATTAATGATAGGGGATATAAGTTGGTGGCGGATAGTTAATAAAAATCGAGAAAACAATAAAATTACAGCGCAATAAAAGAACGAATGTGCAGAGCATAGCTCGTGTGATATTAAATTCCTACGAAAACATAAAAATGATTTTTGATCGTAAAACTATAATTTACAGACGTAAAAATGCGCTGAGTTATATGTTACTCCTAGTTTAGAACGGTAGTGGGTAGCAAATTGCATCTTGTCTGTGTATGCGACGTCCATAACTGGCGATCTATTTAGCTGTGGCGGCCTTTTATGATCTCTATCAATTTATCAATCGTAAAAATCTGGTAGCACATACCTACTGTTTCATTTAATTAAGTACAATATGAATCACAAAAACTATAGTCTGGGCTGGACTCGAACCAGCGACTGTTTCCTTTCTAGGAGGAGCGTTCTACAAACTAACCAAGACACTACTGATTTCACTTACCGACGACGCGGGATAAAACCCAACCTCAACGAATCCGGATTTTAATCTCGACCTAATAACGAGGCCAAAGTCCGCCGGGTGCCGGGTCCCTGCGAGCTGGTAACTTACTGTCTTGTTAAAGCGTCTATAGTCTGGTGGCGAAGACATTTTGAGATCTGACGGTAGTTCGATCCCCCATTTTGTCTAACTTCTCACGTGAACACACCTAAAGAAATTATAGCTGCAGACCTAGCACAGCCATCCTCGACTTCACCCGCGATAACCAATGGTAACGAAAAATAAATAAAAAAATGTGTTTATTTGATCACTTTTTTTTTTTTTTTTAAATCCGCGTCCCAAGGCCGTGGCCGCTCTAACGTCCGTTGCCGGGCGTCTCTGGTTACTAGCAGAGGGTATGTCCAGTGGCGCCCGGCGGAATTTGACCACCTCTGTGGTCTCTGCGGGTGTTTGGTCAGGACGAGAATCCCGCGTCATTGGGGTCGGGTTTTATCCCGCGTCAGTGAGTGAATCTGGTTGCGTGCTATGGGGCAAAGGCCCCGCAGCACGCAACCCTTCTAGCCTGCTTCTGTAAGGACGGTGGGTGGCGATCCCGCCGTCCTCAGGCCCCGATCATGGAGGACGATAGTCTTGGGCGTAGTCGCGTAGTCTGGGGCGGCCTGGTCGCCGACTACGGAACTCGGCGGGGAGGGTACGCTCCCTCTCCCTCCCGGCCGCCTCCTTCGCGAGCATGACTTTCTCGCAGAAGGACACGGCCGCGTTCCACCTACTCCCGCTGGATACCATGGCTTGAAGCATGGTCCCCACCGAGAGGGTATCCACGCCCAGACCCACTACGAGGTCCCGGCGCTGACTCGCCCACGCTGTACACTCCACCAACGTGTGGAGTGCGGTGTCGTCGTCGAAAACCTCGCAGTGTTGTTTATTTGATCACTGAGATTTTCTACGATATAATATAGGTAGGTTGAAATATTTCAATTGACTTTAGTCGAACCTGCTGTGCTCTTAGGTTCGGAGTGTCTAGTATCCTAGTTCCTTACCTTAATTTGCTCGAAATACGTTTTCGTATTTCTCATACATTTCACACCAACGCCCTTTGCGGAAACGTCAGGGGACTGAGGTAAGAGTAAGAGTAAATTAACGTAAGGAACTGACTACTAGACACACAGTACCTTTTTATTCGAAAATGTATTGTATGGCAATTTTAACGATGTACGTACCTCACCATGCACCAAACCTTTTCCCAACGCAGTTGGTTTCGGCAGGGGCGGGGCCCCAAGTGATTAGTGACTACGTCCTCGCCGTCCGCCCTGGACCCCAACTTGACCACGGTAACGCAGTGGCAAGTTGGGTGACCGAACGTCCTAGTCTGTACTTGCGATTGGCCAAATTCTTTGAGATTTTGTGTTCCTGATATGGATAACCCCGAAGAGACCTCCGGTCCCGACACTGCCCTTTCCCGGGCAGTGTCAACCGACGACATGATGCACGAACTATTGATTCCGATGCCTATCGATTTGGGGGCTCGCGCCGCGCTGCCTAGTTGCAGCGCGATGTCGACGCCCCAAGGAACTGATGCTGCTGGGACTGACGATGGGTCAGCTCCCAGCAGTGTGAAGAAGAAGGGCCGCTCTTCTGCGACGAAGAAGAGGACCCTCGAGGAGAAGGGGGGGCCGCCGCGCGACCGTAGCACCAGCTGCTCCGGGTGGGGGTCCCTCCTCTCCAGCGATTCGGAGGAGGAGGTGCCGGTCAAGACGGTGCGTACGCATCTCGACGCGTACAGAAGGCGGCCGCCAACTCCTCCTCCGTCCTCGGTCCAACTGTCCCAGCGAAGTCGCCGGGAAATCGGTGGGCCGGCCGCGCGGGAGTTGATGAGCGTTTTTGCCCGCATGAACGCGGCCATGCGGGGCAACAGGAACGTGGCGGGGAGGAAGAAGATTGTGGCTTGGATGAACTGGTGGATGAAGCCCAATCTTCCCTCAACAAGCTCCTCGCGCGGAGCGTCACCAAGGAGGAGGCGAGGCTCCGGAAGCAGGTGACGAGCCTGGAGGCGGAGCTCGCTGCTTCCAGAAAGCAGATGGATGACCTGTGGCGGGAGGTCGCTGACTTGACCAAGGTGGTCAAGGCGCCTCCCGGTCCCATGCTGCCGCCTCCTCCTCCGACGGCTGGACCAGCACCGAAGGCAGCGATACCCACGGCGCCCACCACGGCGTCCACCAAGGCGCCCACCACGGCGTCCACCAAGGCGCCCACCACGGCGTCCACCAAGGCGCCCACCACGGTGCCCACCACGGCGGCCACCAAGGCGCCCACCACTGCGCCCACCACGGCGCCCACCACGGCGCCCACCACGGCGCCCACCACGGCGCCCAACACGGCACAGCCTGTGCCGACAATGGTACAGGTCCTGACGGCGATCGAGAGGCGCCTCGCGGTCCTGGAGGACCGGGCGTACCGCCCTCCGCTAGCGCGGCCCGCGTTTTCGTACGCGGCGGCTGTTGGCGGTTCTCCCGCTCCGGGACCAAGCGGCACACCCGCTGTCCGCCGCCCCGATCCGCCCCAGTCCGTTTCAGCGTACCGTTTGCCGGCCGAGACCGCGGCCCAGGCGCGGAAGGCCAAGTGGCGCGGCAAGAAGAGCGGCACCCCTGCCGCCTCCTCTTCCTCTAACGCTCCCGCTGCTCCTTTACATCCCTCCGGACGGGAGGGATGGGAGGTAGTGGGGGCCAAGAAGAGGAAGACGAAGGCCGCCAAGAAAGCGGCCAAGAAAGTGGCCAAAGCCGCCGCGGCGAAGGCGCCGAAGAGGCCCCGCGCTCCTCGCTCCACAGCCGTCGTCCTTACGGTGACGACGGAGGGTGTGGAGAGGGGTGTGGGGTACGCTGATGTCCTGAGGACCGTGAAGTCCTCAGTCAACCTCTCAGCCCTCGATATCCAGGGGGGTCTCCGGTGCAAGACGACACGCACCGGGGCTCGCCTCCTCGAGGTCTCCGGCGCCTCCAGCGGCCCTAAAGCTGACGCCCTAGCAGCGCAGCTTAGGGACGCGCTGGACGCAGAAGCCGTCCGCGTCACCAGGCCCACCAAATGCGCTGCATTGCGCATCACGGGTCTGGATGACGCGGCCACGACGGAGGAAGTAATCTCCGCCGTCGTGGAGGCGGGCGGCTGCCCCCGTGACCAGGTGAAGGCTGGAGACATCTCCTTCGGCACCACTGGTCATGGGATGACAGTCGTCCAGTGCCCCGTCGCGGCGGCACTGAAAGTGACGGACGGACGAAGCCTCCTCGTAGGGGGCTTCCTAAAGGCGCAGGTGCACCTCCTTCGTGCCCGGGAAACTAGATGTTTCCGGTGCATGGTGGTGGGGCACGTCGGAGTGCAGTGCACAGCGGAAGTCACCGTGGGCGATCGGTGCTTCCGCTGCAGCCGGCCCGGTCACAAGGCAAGTGCCTGTGATGCCCCGCCTCGCTGCTTTAGATACGAGGCGGAGGGCAAAACTGCGGACCACCGGGTCGGCAGCACAACCTGCGCCGCCTCGAGGCCAAAGCCTCGTCCGTCCGCTGAGAGCGGTGGGGGTGCCGCTACTGCACGGCCAGATGTTTCTCGGCGGGATGCTGATATGGACGTCCATTAATGTCTGACGCCCATATCCGCATCCTGCAAGTGAATTTGAACCGCTGCCGCGCTGCTCAGGATCTTCTGTACCAGAGCATCCGGCAGTGGTCCATAAACTTGGCCGTGGTCGCCGAGCCGTACTACGTCCACCCGGGAAGCCCGGTGGACGAGGACGGCTCGGCCTGTTTTATCTTCGGGGGGTCCGCCGCAGACAACTCGCGCCTTGCTATCATTGCAAGGGGCCGCGGGTGTGTTGCGGCGGAATATGACGGGTTGGCAGTCGTGGCCACCTACATCTCGCCGACACTGGACGAGACTCAGTTTGAGCTATGGCTCACTGAGCTCGACGTCGTCTTCGCTGCGTGCCGTCCTCGCCCTGTCCTGCTCCTGGGAGACTTCAACGCCTGGAGTGAGGCGTGGGGCTCCCGGGAAACCAGGGACAAGGGGAGGCTTCTTGAGGACTGGACCAGAACACGTGGTCTGGAGGTCCTCAACCGGGGGAATGTCGCCACCTTCTGGCGGCGGGGGACCAGCTCGGTCGTGGACGTATCGTTCGCGACCTCTGCCCTCGCCGCCCGTATTACTGGCTGGCACGTGGAGGAGGGTGAGGAGACGCACTCGGACCATCGGTACATCCGATTCGATGTCGTCCCCCCACCTGACCTCCCACAGCCGGTAGAAAATCCCCCGGATCCGCGTTGGGCACTTCACCATCTGGATCGGGAGGCTCTCCTGGAGGCATCCATCGTGCAGGCCTGGATTCCGGCACCGGACCGGCCTGCCGATGTGGATGCCGAGGCGGAGTGGTTCAGGAGAGCCATGTCGCAAATCTGTGATGCGGCGATGCCTAGGGTTACACCCAGACCGGCAAGGAAGCAGGTGTACTGGTGGTCGCCGGAGATTGCACAGCTGCGCGCAGCATGCATCTCCGCCCGCCGCCAGTACACCAGGTTTCGCCGGAGGCATCGCCGCCCAGACGACGCGGCAACCCGAGAGGCGGAGCTTTATCAGGCTTACAGGGAGGCTAAAGGTAATCTCCAGGAGACAATAAAGCGGGCCAAGACGGCGGCCCGCGAGGAGCTCCTGGAAACCCTGCAGCAGAACCCATGGGGGCGCCCGTACCTACAGGTCAGGGAGAAACTCCGACCTAGGGCGCCCCCACTGACCCAGAGTCTCCAGCCGCAGCAGCTGGAGCGGGTCATGGGCTCCCTGTTTCCGACGAGCGCGGAGGAGCACGTCCCTCCGCGCATGGCTCCGTCTCTGCACGACGCGGATAGCATAAGTGAAGACGACGTACCCGAAGTCAGGGTGGGGGTAAACGCCGGAAAATCACTGCCCCCGGACCCGACGGCATTCCTGGCCGTGCATGGGTCCTGGCCCTCGAAGAACTCGGGCCTCGACTGATGGGGCTCTTTAGCGCATGCCTCGAAAGGGGCCAGTTTCCCAAGGTGTGGAGGACGGGGAAACTGGTCCTGATTCGTAAGGTGGGGCGGCCGGTGGACTCACCGTCCGGATACCGGCCGATCGTGTTGCTCGACGAGGTGTGTAAGCTCTTTGAGCGAATTATCGCGGAACGCCTCGTCGAGCATCTCTCGACGGTGGGGCCAGACCTGGCGGACAACCAGTACGGTTTCCGTCGGGGACGCTCCACCGTGAGCGCGATCATGTGCGTCAAGAGCCTGACGGAGGAAGCAGTCTCACAGGGCAAGGTGGTGGTGGCGGTGTCTCTTGACATCGCCAACGCGTTCAACACCTTGCCATGGAGCTGCGTTAGGGAGGCGCTCGTGTATCACGAAACGCCTCTCTACCTCCGTCGTATTGTCGGGGCCTATCTCTCTGAGAGGGCCATAGCTTTCCCCAGCTGGCTCGGGCCAGCTCGGCGAGATGTGTCGTGCGGTGTTCCGCAGGGGTCGGTCCTGGGGCCGCTTCTGTGGAACATCGGCTACGACTGGGTGCTGCGGGGTGCGTTGCCTGAGGGCGTCGGCGTAACGTGCTACGCCGACGATACCCTCGTCACGGCGCGGGGTGCAACGTACCAGGAGGCAGCACTCAAGGTCACGACGGGTGTTGCTCAAGTCGTGGGTCGGATACGGCGGCTGGGACTGGAGGTGGCCTTGCACAAGTCCGAGGTTCTGTGTTTTCACAGACCTCGGAACGGTCCACCTGAAGGTTCCAGCATAAATGTGGGAGGCGTTAGCATCGGCATCAAGCCCTCGATGAAGTATCTAGGGATCGTACTTGATAGCCGATGGAACTTCGGACCACATTTCCGAAGTTTGGTCCCCAAGGTGACACAGGCATCGGTCGCGCTTTCGCGACTGATGCCCAACCTAAAGGGACCCAACGCTTCCTGCAGGAGACTGTACCTGGGGATCGTGCGGAGTATGGCCCTATACGGGGCTCCCGTATGGGCGGCGCGGTTGACGGCCAACCTCAACGCTCCTTAACAGACCGTTGAGGACCTTGGCCGTCAAAACAATAAGGGGCTACCGCACGATCTCCGGAGAGGCTGCATGTCTCCTAGCCGGGACCCCTCCATGGGACCTGGAAGCGAGAGCCCTTGCGTCATTGTTCCAATGGCGCAAGGAGGCGCTGGAGCGGGACCACAGACCTGCGTCTCGAGAAATCGATGACCGGCGGTCCCAACTCCGCCAGGATCTCATGGAGTCATGGAGGGTGCGACTTGAGCAACCCAAGTGGGGTGCCACCATCATCGCGGCGGTGAGACCGATCATGGACGATTGGCTGCAGAGGCAGCATGGTGACCTCACGTATCGTGCGACGCAGATCGTTACCGGGCATGGATGCTTCGGTAGCTATCTGTTTCGCATCCATCGTGAGGTCACACCCCGGTGTCAACACTGCGAGGTTTCCGACAACGACACCGCACTCCACACGTTGGTGGAGTGCTCAGCGTGGGCGAGTCAGCGCCGGGACCTCGTAGTGGGTCTGGGCGTGGATACCCTCTCGCTGGAGACCATGCTTCAAGCCATGGTCTCCAGCGGGAGTAGGTGGAACGCGGCCGTGTCCTTCTGCGAGCAAGTCGTGCTCGCGAAGGAGGCGGCCGAGAGGGAGAGGGAGCGTGCCCTCCCCGCCGAGTTCCGTAGTCAGCGGCGAGGCCGCCGCAGACTCATCTACGCCCAAGACCATCGACCTCCATGATCGGGGCCTGAGGACGGCGGGATCGCCACCCGTCGTCCTTACAGAAGCAGGCTAGAAGGATTGCGTGCTGCGGGGCCTTTGCCCCATAGCACGCAACCACATTCACTCATTGACGCGGGATAAAACCCTACCCCAACGACGCGGGATTCTCATCCCGACCCAACCCCCCGCAGAGACCACAGAGGTGGTCAAAGTCCGCCGGGCGCCACTGGAAATACGTTCTGCTTGTAACCAGAGACGCCCGGCAACGGACGTTGAAGCGGCCGCGGCCTTGGTCGCGGAACTAAAAAAAAAAAAAAAAAAAAAAAGTTGGTTTCGGCAGTTGGATTCGGGTGAACTTCGATATTTTCCGTGAAGCGACTGCCATCGACCTCCAAAATCTATGGGCGACATCGAAGTTCTGTAGTTAGACCGGGCGGATTTTTGATTTAGGGCTCGAACTACCCCTAACGACTGCCATAGATGTTTGTACGACAACCGGGACCGACAATGGAGGACAATGTGCGAGCCGACGAACTCGCCAAGGAGGCGGCTCTGAGATTAAAGAAGGCACCGGACTACGGTTTGTATCCGGTTTCATTCGTGAAACGTGTTCTGCGTCAGCGCACGCTTAATGAATGGAACACGAGATACAAAAAAGGTACGACCGCCTCCGTTACCAAGCTTTTACTCCCTTGTGCAGTGGAGGCGTACAATGTCGTCCGCAAGATGCCGGTCGCTGGCAAGACCACTCAACTGCTGACGGGGCACGGTGGGTTCACAGAATACCTTCACCGTTTCAGGTGTAAGGCGAGCCCATCGTGCGCCTGCGACCCGGACGTACACGAGACAGTTACACATTTAATACTCGAACTAAATCAGGAAAACCTGCCCACACTGATAAAAGATTACAGAGGTCAGTTTCTAAAATACACTGAAAAAATAATCAAAATAGCACAGAAAAGAAACAGCTAAAATAAGGCAATATAAGTCAATATCATAAGTATATTGGACGATATATACACCCAAATAAGAAACAGATAGATAAAAAATTAAGATAAAAATAAAATAGTTAATATAATAGTAAGGTTTTACCTTTTTTTTTTTTAGTTCCGCGACCAAGGCCGCGGCCGCTCTAACGTCCGTTGCCGGGCGTCTCTGGTTACAAGCAGAACGTATTTCCAGTGGCGCCCGGCGGACTTTGACCACCTCTGTGGTCTCTGCGGGGGTTGGGTTAAGGTTTTACCTGCACAAAGTACACTACAGTGTAGAAATATAGTAATAATATTTTTTTATAAAAAGTGTTAAAATATAAGAAGCATAAATAGAATAGAGTTAAGATCAAGTTAAAGGTAAAAAACTTTTTTGACATAGTGATAAATAATCTATGTATAAGAATATGTACTGAAAACTTTATAATAATTATAGAAACAATAAACTTTTAGAAATAAGACATCAAAACATGTATTACAGAGATAAGAAAAAGTTGTTGATATAAAAGATAAAATAACTACTGTTAAATTATGAAAATAAGTATATAGAATGGTAAAATTTTTAAGTAAGAAAAAATTGTAAAAACCTATTAGATATAAGAAAAATGTAAAGTTTCAAAATTAAACAAAAAAAAGCGCAATATTACCCCAACAATCCCAATGGAAAGAATGAAAGGAATAGCGTGAAAGTGCGAAAGGAATACAAGAAGAAATAGAATGGTAATAGAGAACAGGAATGAAAGATGATTATGATAGAATAAGATTAGTTAAAAGAGGAAGGAGCCCTGAGAGGGCTATCGATTTTTAGTAAGTCTAGTTGCTGTCGAATAGGCTCTGCCATGGGTAGAGGAGCGCTCACAAAAAAAAAGTCTACCTACCATTATTATTGTATAGATATACGTATACTTAAGTCGTAAAGGGTAATAAAAACAATAGCACTCTAATTCCGTTGAACTCGTGTGAATCGCGAGGAGAGCTCTATGTTGACAAACAGATTCACATTTATCCGTGCATATCAAATGTCTAAGTAAAGTGGAGGGTTTAACATCGGCACCGTTAGTATTATTGCGTTTATTCGCCCTAGTGTGCGTTCTGTAAACACGTGTTTTAATCAAGCCTGTTGCTTCGCATCCGTTTGCTGCGGCCACTCGCAACTAGGCAAAGAAAAACTTTGCATGTGTTTTATTACGACGGATGCGGACTAACCCGAGGGCTTAATTTCGAATGTCGACCTGTCTAGCTTTAATTGTTTTATTTATGATGGTAAATATAAAACGGGGTTTCAGCCCTATATTAAAATAACTGTCTCTTGTACCCAACAAGAGAAATATTGTTGGTAGTTTGGTACCTGGCTGAGTTTGGAAAACATTATTGAACTGGACTTTATGTCGTAGGTATATCTGCTAAACTATTTAATAATATAGAAGAGTGTGTGTGTTTTTTGAGGACCTACGAGTATTTATCGAACATTTTACTAAAAATGAACAATTATTTAATATTATAATGGTTTCTGACCGAGAAATGAATTAGAGTTAAGTTTGCAAAATATGAGGACCGTATTCTGGTACCTATTTAGAATCATATAAGCTTGCAGATTTTGTTTCTGAGTGTTGCCAGGACGTTGGTCCAATATTTTTTTAAATTCCATCCCCTAACATAGCCTGTAAGAGAGAGTAGATCGAGATAAGCTTCTAGGGAGAGGAGGGAAAGCCCTGTTTTAACAAAAAAGGTTACAAGTTCAATATCTCGCAAATTATATCGACTTTGACAACGATAAAGACATCTCGATCGCTTAAAAAATCGACTTAGCAAGCTCTCAATGTTTTTAAAAGACCTGTCTTATGATACCCCACACAATGGGGTCTCGATATATCTACTCGTTATTCCACGGGATAGGATAGGCATAAACTGGACCAGGAAACCCCCTGACAACATTCAGAATCAAGGTGTACGAGAGGATGCTGGTCACCCGACTCAAGTTTCATCTTTTACCAAGGATGAATTCCCACCAGTACGGCTTTATGCCCCAGAAGAGCACCGAAGACGCCCTCTACGACCTCATGGGGCACGTAGTGACTAAGCTCGACGCAAAGAGAATAGTCACTATGGTGTCCTTGGACATAGAGGGCGCCTTCGACAGAGCCTGGTGGCCGGTCATAAAAGTACGACTGGCGGAGGAAGGATGTCCGACAAACTTGAGGCGGGTGGTCAGCAGCTACCTTAGCAAAAGGAAGGTAAGGGTAAGATACGCGGGCGAGGAGTGCAGCCGCTCTACAGACAAAGGGTGCGTCCAAGGTTCGATCGGAGGTCCCTTACTGTGGAACTTACTTTTGAATCCGCTTTTGAATGGACTGGAGCGAAAGGGGATGTATGTTCAGGCGTTCGCCGACGATGTGGTGTTGGTGTTCGATAGTGACTCAGCACTAGATATAGAAACGCCCACCGGACGGTCTCCCTGAACTTGGCACTGGTCCTGTCTGGCCTGCTCCCTCTGGACCTCAGATTTCGCTTTGGAGTTTACGGACCTGGTAGACGAGGATCAAGTTAACAAGTTCACCCATTTGGAGGTACGAATATTTACGGACGGGAGCAAGATTGAGGGCCGGGTCGGTGCAGCGTTATCGTTTTGGAATAACGCAGCCGAAACCAAGGCCCTCAAACTTGCTCTCGCGCCGCATTGTATCGTCTACCAGGCCGAGCTCCTGGCGCTGTGCAGAGCGGCCAGTGAGATTCTCAGGCGTGGCGCTACCACGTTCGGCATCTTCTCCGATAGCAGAGCCGCACTCCTGACGGTGATTAACCGTCATGCCCTCCATCCCCTGGCGGTGGAAGCCAGAACCGCCATTCGGCAAGGCATGGCCCAGGGTAAGGAAATTTCCTTATTCTGGGTCAAGGCCCACGCAGGGCTGGAGGGCAATGAGCGAGCTGACGAACTCACCAAGGTGGCGGCTCTGAAATTGAAGAAGGCACCGGACTACGGTTTGTACCCGGTTTCATTCATGAAGCGTATTCTGCGTCAGCGGACGCTGCACGAATGGAATGAGAGGTACAAAGAAGGTACGACCGCCTCCGTCACCAAGCTTTTCATCCCTTGTGCAGTGGAGGCGTACAGTATCGTCCGCAATGCCGGTCGCTGGCATACCGGCACAACTGCTTACGGGCCACGGTGGGTTCGCAGAATACCTGCACCGTTTCAGGTGTAAGGCGAGCCCATCGTGTGCCTGCGACCCGGACGTACACGAAACTATCATGCATCTACTGCTCGAATGCCCGGTCCACTTGACAGATCGATTTAACTTCGAACAGGAAAATAATACAATTCTTAGTCAGGATAACCTGTACACAATAGTAAAACAACACAGAGATGCACTTCTTAAATATGCAGAAAAAAATATAAAAATAGTGCACACAAGAAATGGTGGTAATACAGTAATATAAGTCAATATTATGTACAATATTGGATGTTATATACACATAAATAGTAAAAAGAAATGCTCAAACTAAGGAATATAAATAAATAGAAGAATAAGAATAAAATAGATATAAGTAGGTTACCCTGTACGAGCTCTTAAACAGAAATAAGGAATAATGTTAAAACATAAATAACTAAAATGTTATAAGATTAAGGAAAAGTTAAATGTTGTTAAAGTAATAATAAAAGAAGAAGATATTGTATAAGATTGTTAGACTAAATATAAATAGATAATAAGATTGTTGTAAGAATACTTTGTTAGAATATTAAGATGGTTAAAATTTAAGATAAATGTGAAATAGAAATAAGAAAAATGTACAGATTCAACATTTTTAATAAATATAAAAAGCGCGTCAGTACCCTTCAATCCCCACTGAAAAGAATGAAAGGTAGTATGAAAGTGCGAGAGGCATAAAAGAAGAAATGGAATGGTACTAGAGGAACAGAATGAAAGATGATTATTATTGAAAACGACGTATTCGCGTGCAGCGCCACGGGGTGTGCGGCGCTGTGCACTGGTAAAACACTGTTTTCCAGTGCATGGCGACCATGCGCCCCGTGGCGTGGCTGGCGAATACGGGTGTAAGTTTAGTTTAAAATATAATGAGCCCTGAGAGGGCTGTCGATTGAATAGACAGACTAGATAAATATAACGCTGCAAAATAGGCTCTGCCATTGGTAGAGGAGCGCTCATAAAATTAAAAAAAAAAAACATTCAGAATCATAATTTGTAAGCTGATCCTAAAACAGTTACTTACAGAATGCGGTCACAGTAATTTCCTTTAGAGTTCTATCTAGTGTCTTTGCCGTATATTAATTACCTCAATCCCGTTAATAATGTAAAATAAAAGTTTACATACTTAATAATGAAGAATATTTTCTAGAAGAACGATTGTCATATCGTTTGAATTCCTTCAAATACAATTATTAAGAAGAACAAATTCATCATCTCACTGTTGTGTTACTAGTGATAATCGAGAATGAACAATTTCATTGCGCTCGCGGGCAACAGTGCAAAGGGGAGAGGCACACGGGCGGGGTGGTTCATTCGATTAAAGCCCGCTGTACACGGAAATTATCAAACGAAACGCACCGAGGACTCAACGGGCCGTGAGAGCCTCTACATTAATAGTTTTTGTTGTCCGAACTCGCTCGTTTCGTCGTAGCACTTAGTACCTACGGAAAAGTTTGGGCAATGTTTTTTTCTTTTCTCGGGCCATTGTTTTCAAACACCTCTCATTTCGAAACACGCTTTTCCATTGAATATGACTGACTTTTGTCGTTCCAAAATCAAAAACATTCTCGAAACAATTTTCAGTTCTCTCTTTGAAGTCGAATGAAAGCATGAGTGCACATTTTTCAGTTCACTTAGGCCGAAATCATTGTCCAACATAGGCTTTTATCGTTCTCTGATCTTTGTTAATAGTGTTATTTATTACTAAGGGACTTACAATCAATGGGAATATTAGAAACGGACCCGTAAATTATCGGGTCTGCGTCCATACACTTGACCTATTTTCTCGGGGTGTAATATCATAAGTTAATGCCTTTCCGAGAATTAGTATTTAAGTACCTTCGGTTTCCATTTTGTAGTCTGTACTGTGCCATATTATTGTTACACGAACTGTCTATTTTATAGAGTTGTAGAGAGATTAGTAAACTTTCAGACCTCACTGTTAAGGCTTTGCATTTCTGTTTTCAACAGGAATCTATTCTTGGATTAAAGTTCTTATACCTGGTATTAGAATTTGCTATGTAGTATTGCTCAACAATACCTTAAAAAAAAACCATTGTTCCGGATTTAGAAAGTCTTAATTACTTAGATGCTCATTTTGTTTTTATCTTTTTAAGTACCTACGTCCGTTGCCAGGCGCCTCAGGTACGCACTCTGAAGTATTCCCTGTGGCAAGTAGATGCTCTGAGTTACTTAGTCGTTTTAGATGTCTTTGAAGTAAGCAGGTAGGTACTTTCTTTACGATCTTATAATTTGTAGAGAATAGAAAATATAGGCAGTATTTCATAATCCTCGTTAGTATTTCATAAAGAATGTCCACAAATAAAACCATTTATTGGAAGCACAAAAACTAAACAAACATTGTAGCAAGTTAGCAAGTACATGCGTGCGTCAGAATTCAAATGTAGTTTGTATTCAACGTTTGTTCAAATTTTCCAATCGCACCTCGCGTTAATTTGTTTGTACAAAACCGCACCCACAAACGATTCGATTAAAATTTAACTCTATATTCAATCTAACTAGCGGACGTTCTGTTAACACTAGCATGTAAAGTTAACCCCAAATACAACACCGTTTAGAGCTTTACTCTTCATTGTTTAAGGTGAGTTTAGAAGCGAACATTATTTTCTGTGCGGAAAGAATATGATGTATGGACACAGTGGCTTATAAAATTACCATCACCCACCGAGCCTTTTCCCAAAGCAATTGGGGTCGGCTTTTCCAGTCTTAACTGGGATTTGGCTGAACTTCGATATTTCACGTGAAGCGACTGCCATCTGACCTCCACAACCCATGGGCGATATTGAAGTTCTATAGTTAGACCAGTCGGATTTTTCGGGCTCCAACTTCCCCTAATGACTGCCATAGATGTTCGTATGACAACCGGGACCGACAGCTTAACGTGCTCTCCGAGGTACGGATGGATTCAGTCCATTCGTAAGGAATATACGAATTGGCGGCCACCTCAACTAAGACGATGCGAGTTTCGACTTCTCAATGTTTTCCATTAAAAATACAATTTAGTTCGTGTAGACCTACGTGTCCTAGTCGAAAATGGATTATGATAATTTCTGTTTGTCTGTTACAAACAGTCATGATTACATTGGTACAACATCAGGGTTAATGAGAGTTGATCAGTATCGATTTTGTGTCAACTGTGCAGTTTCATAACTCGCTACCTACTATTTTGTGCCAATTGGTGATTATTAATGATGAACCTGAATATTTATTTTAAGAAATACATTTAAGCAAATGGCTCAGGGAGGTAACGGACTTACGTGCCGGCGGCTTTCTCGTACAGCGGATAAGTATCGCCATACAGCGAGAGAATACTGCCGCCAGGATGGGCACCCTATCGAGGTGCCCAAACTTTTTACATTTTTTTTAAATTTAGTGCTAATTTCGTTTCTAATGTAGTTTTTTATTTAGTTTTAAGGTTTTATAAATGTAAATATTAATTGTATGTGTGTACCTATTTAAAATATACAACTTTAAGGCTTTATATTGGTTTTATTAATCGCAAATGAAATTCTTGTTTGTTACCTATACTATGTAAGTACTTAGATACTATTCCCTATTCTGTGCCTATACTGGTTACAACGCTGCAGTGTGGCTGGAGTACGGGCAGCGAAACCTAACTAATTCAGACAACTGAGTCCATTTGTCGTGACACATATTAGAATAATTATACATACAATAATGAACAATAAAATAAAAATATGCATAAAATCAAATAATAAAAAACATATACAGGGTTACCTGGTAAGTCGTGCGAACCCCGTTCAGGGGTGGTGGTTCCCACCATTTCTGACAAATTTCACCTTGGAACCCTGCCCCCCAACCTAACCCTTTTCAAGTTATAAGGCTTTGAAGATTTTTTTGAAAAAATGCCGATTTCTTGTCTATCGATTTTTGTGTAGCAGATTAGTTTCTTCATCATTATGAAAAATAAAATTAGAGTTACCTCAACTAAATGGGTCGTAAATAGAAGATTGATAGTTATAGCATCAATAAAAAATCAGGACAAATCAAACTTCAACCAGCAATAGTAAAAAAATCTACGACACCTAGGGTGCAGACACGCTTAAAAATATCTACGTTTCATTAGCTATTCAACAAGGTATAACAAGCTGCTATTGAAGGTCTTGGATAAAACCTTTGATAAAAGCTGCGAAGCAGCGAAGGCTCCGTTTCAACTTGCAGACTGGGGAGAATTTCTTTCGTCTGTACCTCTACATCTACGGGTTCTGTCAGATCATGTTTGAGGCCGTATTTATCAACCGATTTGCATGAAACATGCTGTGTTCGATAGAGTTTACCGGCGACTCAGAGAGACAGGCTGTGTTTCAAGGCGACGATCAGACTTGGGTAGACCAAGACGCAGATCCGTTGGAAGATAGTGAAATAGTTCAATGGTTTAGATTGGATCCTACAGTTTCAACTACTGTTGTTGCCCGAGAATTTGGAATCTTGCAGTGGAGAGTATGGTTCATTGTTAACACTGCCGGCCTGTACTCATATCATTACACGCTGGTGCATGTTGTAGAGGAAGGGAATCCAGTGAGGAGGCTGGATTTTTGCAGATTTATGCTTAACGCCGATTTGGAAGACCCATCATTTTTTGGAAACATCTTGTGGACAGATGAGTCGAAATTTGACAAAGATGGGATCACCAATTACCATAACGTTCATTATTAGGCCCCGAAAGCACAGGGAAATCCCAATAAGAAGCGACCAACAGGATCTCAAAGAAGATTCACTGTAAATGTGTGGATGGGCATAATATCAAACCATTTGATTGGACCATACTTTCTCCCCGACAACTTAAATGGTGAACACTACAAGATTTTTTTAAGAACAGAATTGAATGATTTGCTTTAAGACTACCCCTGAATCTTATTAGAAACATGTGGTATCAATATGACGGTTGCCAGCACACATTCACATTATAGCAGAAGTGTCCGGCACATGAAAAGCATAGTATACGACGAAAACCGCCCAATTGAGTCTGTAGACGTGTTAAAGGAAAGAATTATAGTGGCAGCAAATCAAATAAGAACCGGTTTAACAACATCTGTGGTGAAAAGTGGACTTAGAAACAGAATGCGAGTGTGATATTAAACACGAAAGATAAAGTAAAATACATTTGTTGTATCTACCTATTTGAATTGTTTTATTTTATATTGTAACCTAATTGATCAATTTTACGGTAAATTTTACTACTACTTTTAAGAGTTATATCAAAGATAATTCCAAGACTTCCAATAGCAGCCTAGCTTGGTATACCTTGTTGAATAGCTAATGAACGTAGATATTTTTAAGCGTGTCTGCAGCCTAGGTGTTGTAGATTTTTTTTTACTATTGCTGGTTGAAGTTTGGTTCGTACTGATTTTTTATTGATGCTATAACTATCAATCTTCTATCTACGACCCATTTAGTTGAGGTAACTCTAATTTTATTTTTCATAATGATGAAGAAACTAATCTGCTACACAAAAATCGATAGACAAGAAATCGGCATTTTTTCAAAAAAATCTTCAAAGCCTTATAACTAGAAACGGGTTAGGTTGGGGGGCAGGGGTCCTAGGTGAAATTTGTCAGAAATGGTGGGAACTACCACCCCTGAACGGGGTTCGCACGACTTACCAGGTAACCCTGTATACACAACACAATATGAATAAGCCGATGATCAGTTAACATCTACGCAACACGTGCAACTTAATGAACCGATAAAAGACTGCTCTATCTAACCTAACAGCAAACACCCTCAAAAGATATAAAATTACAAAATAAAATAATAATTAAGAAGAAGAGATACAGATACCTGAAGCCAGTTACTATTACTGGAATAGCAATTTGTATATCTCAAATCCACGTCGACTTTACAATTCCAATAAAAACGTAATATTTGCAATAGCATCAATTCCAGTGACCTCTGTCCCATGAGTGCAATTGAAAACATCAATCGGACTATCATTAGCAGGTATTTAGCCTTTTCCCGACTGCGGTTGTCAGTCAATTTGGTGAGTGCATTTCCATCTGTGCCCACTTACTGATCCAAATATGGTCATTAACAATTTATGAAAATAATACGGATGGCAAAAACAACCTACGGTCGGTGGCACAGACCTGTAGCTACCTAGAATAGTTACTAGGTTATGTATGTTATGGAGAGCGCACGTTCAAGTATTTTATTAGATTACAGGCGCAGTGATTAGCGTCGAGCCGACTACGTAATAATTTATCCTAAACAGTTCCCAAGTGATCAATCAAAGAATCAAAGAATCAATTTCATTTATTCAGTTTAGGCACATAAAGAGCACATATGAATGTCAAAATTTTACAATTTTATATCAAGCACTATTATAAAAATACTAAATTAATTACATAAATAACCATTTGAAAATGATTCTTTCGCTGGTTCGGTAAGTTGGTTCTCCTGAGAAGATACCAGCAAGAAACTCAGGTAGATTATCCATTTTCTTTTTTAATAATGTTTTGTTTATATTGTGTTACAATTTGTATTGTACGAGTGGCTAACAACAGCAGATTAGGGTGACCATGCATTTTTATCATTAAGGTATTCGTCTACATTATAATAGCTTTTCTTCATCAAACGTTTTTTCACTACTATTTTAAACTTATTAAGAGGCATGTCAACCAAATCCTGCGGAATTTTATTAAATATTTTTATACATTTGCCTACAAACGAATTACCAACTTTATGAAGTCTAATGTTTGTCATTGCCAGTTTATTTTAATTTCTTGTATTATAGTTATGGCTGTCGGATCTTTTTTTGAAAAGTTCTATGTTCTTCCGTACATATACGATGTTGTCGTAAACATATTGAGAAGCAACGGTTAAAATATTAATTTCTTTAAATAGTTCTTTCAGCGAGTCACGGGGTCCGAGTCTATAGATTGCTCGTATAGCTCGTTTCTGTAATATGAATATTGTCTCAATATCGGCAGCTGAGCCCCATAGCAGCAGACCATATGACATAACGCTATGAAAGTAGCTAAAATAAACTAATCGTGCCGTTTTTTCATCAGTCATTGACCTTATCTTTCTAACCGCATAGGCAGCCGAACTAAGTCTTCCTGCCAAGGCTGTGATATGAGAACCCCATTTCAGTTTACTATCTAAAGTTATTCCAAGAAAAACTGTGGTATTGACTATTTGAACTAATTCATTATTCATAGTAATATGAGTATCCACCTGTCTAACATTGGGCATAGTAAATTTTACACATTTTGTTTTCTTCGCAGTTGTTACTTGTGAACCAATGCATTATTTCCGAAAGGGTATTATTTACATCGTCAAGTTCTACTTTTCGCCTATCACTTTTAAAAATTAATGATGTGTCATCAGCAAATAATACTATTTCACAAAGATTTTTAGTGAAGTAAGGTAGATCATTTACGTATATTAAGAATAAAAGGGTTCCTAATATCGAGCCCTGGGGTACTCCCATGACTAATGAGGCGCCAGACGAGTCGGTGCCATTAACGTTAACTTTTTGTACTCTATCAGTGAGGTAAGACTCCAGTAAGCCAAGTGTGCTGTGCGAAACACCATAATACCCTAATTTTAGTAACAAAGTCTCATGATCAACACAATCAAAAGCTTTTGATAGATCACAAAAGATACCAATGGCATCCTGCTTTTCCTCCCATTCATCAAATATATGTTTCACAAGTGCAACTCCTGCATCTGTTGTGTTTCTGCCTTTAGTGAAACCAAACTGTTTGCTATGAAGTAACTTATTTTCTGTAAAATGTGAAAGCAATTGATTAACTATTATTTTTTCAAATATTTTACTCAGTGTTGGGAGTATGGAGATAGGTCGAAAATTTGAAGGATCACTTTTGTCTCCTGCTTTGAATAAAGGAATGATTTTACTGTACTTCATAAGAATAGGAAACTGATTTTCATTTATACATTTATTGAATATGAATGCAAGGTTAGGCGCAATAGCAGGAATTATTATTTTTATAATATTGGTTGAAATGCCCTAAAGATCCTCAGTATTTTTTATATTCAGTTGTTTAAAAGTTTTAAGTATAGTGACGTCAATATATTGAAAATCAAAGTTAATTCTACATTTATCAACACTAGATTTAAGAAGAGTATTGGCTACGTTTTTTGAAGTATTTAACTTATTTGTCGTTATAATTGGAACATTTGTGAAAAAAGATTCAAATGCATTGGCCACTGCAGAATCAGTTTTAATATGTTTATCATCTATTTTTAACTCGAAGGATCGATCACGTGACTTTGCTTTACAGGTTTCTTTGTTAATAATATTCCATATTGCCTTAGTTTTATTTTATTATCGGATTTTTCTATTTTAGCCCGTATGTAATTAGATTTGGCAATTGAACAAACTTTTTTGAACAGTTTGGAGTACTTTTTAATCCGTTCAATTACTTGTGGCTCATTAGTAGATGCCTTTGTCTCGTATAATTCATATAATTTCTTTCTACTTTTATAGATTCCAGGCGTAGCCCAATCACTAAATTTAATTTTGAATTGATTTACATTTATTGTTTTTCTTGTGAATATGTTATTGCATTCGTATTTGATTACTCCGAACAAATCTCCGTAAAGATCATTCGGGTTTTTATCATTATTCAACTCCAAAAGAGGTACTTTATTATTAATGTTTACTTTAAATTTTTCTAATCGATATTTTGTAATTGGTCTACATACAATATTTTTTGATGATGGAACATGTTGGTACTTAAATCTAGCTAACTGACCTGCATGATCTGAATTAATAAAATGTATTATTGATTTCTCATCTACATCGCTGTTAGAAAAAATATTGTCTAAGCAGGTAGCTGATGTGGCTGTGGTGCGAGTTGGTTCACAAAAAAGATTTTGTAAGTTAAAAGATTTAAAAAGGTTGAGGAACCTTAGCGCGTTCTGGGAGTTTTCTAAAATATTAATATATAATATATATATAATATCTAAAATAAAATCGCCACATACCACTACAGTCTTCTTACATTTACATACTTTTTTTAAGGCTTCTTCCATAATGGACTCAAACAAGTAGTAATCTCCAGATGGAGGTCTATAGACGCTAATAATAATATATTGTTCTAGCTCTGCACATGATAGTTCAATATTTCGCTCACTTGTGAGTGCTACTACATCTTTTCTGTCTTTCGATTTTAATTTGTCATTAATTAAAATGAGTGACCCACCTCTTATAGCGGAATCTCTAGTAAACGCACTGATGATTTTATAATTATCAATATTAACTAAGAGTTCATGTTTTTTTAACCAGTGTTCAGTTAAACAAAGTACATGAATACACTTTTCATTCAAAAATAATTCTAGCTCTAACTCTTTGCCAGAAAAGCCTTCAATATTTTGATGAATAATATTCATGAACATAGACTTTTCCTTTGTCCTTAAATTTAATTTGCTAGGGATTTCCTCTATTGTCCTACAACTAAGTTTAAATTATTGTCACCCTTATTTGGAACAGATTCCAAGGTCACAAGACAAACATAGTCATTTTTCTGCTCAATAGAAGCAGATTGTTTAGCCAAGTTTTTGGCTGAATATTTAATAAAATATAATAGCGAAGATGCTATCTGTCTCCTAAAATATCTATTCAAATAGAATTTATCATCCGTCAATAAACAATTTATTTTCTAAATACATGTTTATGTCAATCAGATGGAATTTATTCGGATTATGAAATGTCAATGTATGTATTGTTTGATTTAGCTTATATCTAAGATTGTTTTCGGCCTGTGACAAGCCACGGCTATAAGGAAGTGTGAATAAAATACTATTTTTGACATCTAATAAGCTCAGTAAACAATTTGCAATTACATTTCTGTAGGCATTTCCCCTATCTCCCACCAAAATTAAAAGTGTACAGTCGCTGTTTAAATTACAATTTTTAATATTTTTAACAATGTTAGGGTAAGTTAATCCCGGCATACAATAGTTAGTAACATTTTGTTCTAAATATGAACTTAGTAACCGGCCCATTGATTTCCCTAATTCATCACAAAACATCACTATTTCAGATTTAACCATAATTTGTTTGTTAAAGTTACTACTGGGTTTCTTGTTTGACTCAAGTGAAGGGCTCATGTTTGAAGTCAGCGAGGACTTACAGACCGGCTGAGGACCAAGTAAATGATTGTTTGATGTCAATGTGGGATTTGCACTCATAAGATCCTTCATCGCCAGAATGTATTCCTGATACTCACTTTTAACATTACAATACCTATCAGTCATTATGTCCAGTGATTTTTTTAAATTATTAATTTCTGTTTCTAACTTTAAGATATTGTTATTATAATCAGAGATATTATTTTCAATTAATAATGAAAACATGTCAAGTTCATCGTCTAGGTGCCTTCTCTTATTAATATACTTGACTTTGTTGTACATACTTTTTTGTCTTTTAATAAGTTTTTGGGTTTTTCTAATGTATTTATTAATTTTCACATATTTCTTAAGTTTCTTTCTACTGCACTCAACTATGCCCATCTTGTGATTGGAAGTATGAGCTATTAAGGTATCATCCTTTGTTAAGTCTATTGTAATTGTGGGTTCTACGTTAGGTTCAGTAGCAACAAGGCTTGGCACACTACCAACTAACTCCTCAAATAAGTTATGGGCATGGGATACCATAGTGTCCCGTTTCTCGGACTCAAGGTGGGAAATGAGGTGATGGGCTTCGTGCAGCTCCTGTTCTAAGACTGACATGCGCTTGAAGTCCTGTTCGTACTCATCGTTGCACTCTCTAAACCCAGATACAATGGTTTACGATAACCGTACAGTAACAACAAACATTTTTAATACATACATACACATATCACGCCTATACCCCGAAGGGGTACTTGTACTTGTCGACGCAGGCTGGTCTCCGCAATTCCACGTCTATTGCGCGGGTTTTGCGTACGGGTAGGACTCTTCTACTCGTTTACACGAGCCAGCCGATCTCCTCTAGGAACGCCAGATAAATAAAGTAAACTTTCATCGTCCATCGATACGCCCTTGTACTATATACATTTGCTCAGGCTTCAGAACTATATAACTTCTGTACTTTAATATAGATCGTACTGAATTCTCACTTTATACATCGTAGCATCAAATTATACTTACTGGCGTAGTACCCCAAGTTGTATCTGCCGCCAGTCCATCACATGTGCATATTATGACATAAGTAGACGGTTTTATTGCAATCCGGACAGACGTGACCAAGATTGGGCTGCACACGTCTGCAATATTTTACGCCTAGACTACTTTAATATAACCACCTTTATGACATACTCGTACTGCCACTGGGTGCCGTTAATTTTGCATTTAACTAAAGGAAATGAGCATTTCAACGTATATTTTATCATATTTGAGTCGTACCTTAAGACTTGTTTATTATACAGTAGTTTATATCTACGTAATAATTTCCTTGAAACCTTTGTTCCGATTCCTAAGAAAATTTATTTGTAGCTTGTATCACCGTATCCATTTCTTCGAAATCAGTGTAACTATTGATGCAAGAACAAAGAAAATACAGTGTAATTTACTTTAATACGGAGACGTTGACAGCTATAGATAATTAATTAAATAAATAATAAACTTTTTAGGGTACAGAAGAATCTTTCCGGGATTGACAATTCATACAATTCCTAATTTGATATTGACAGGATTTAATGGAATTATCAATCCCGGATAGCAAAATATGGATCTTGTTTGCATATTGGAATCGGTAGTTAGTAAACACGCTAAAATATACAATAAAGGTTTGAAGGATTCATATTAAGTATTGTTAGTTAATACTTTTCATTCACAAAAGAAACTCCTGATAAAGAGAGTTTATTAAAATTTTTGACACATTGAACGCGTTGGTTGGTGGTGAAACAAGAAATTAGCTGCCAATTGCAACCAACACACTATTATAAGTTGGGCCATTGTTTTGCTGTTTTTAGAAGTCGTTTGAAGTTATATTAACTGGTACGCTTTACGTGTCCATAGTGGTGCACCACTCGCTGTTTAGTATTAAGAATATGCTGGAATTTGTATGATTGTGAAGGGGTCTTATTCTTTTTATAAAAAAGACTACTAGCAATCGCATAAGTATATTATACAAGTTACCAGCACTACCGTTAACCCCTCCAGCTAAGCTAAAAATGCTTGTGTTACGACAATGAGTGAGTTCGTGTCAGTGATAGCTAATTAGGTATGGAGGTGCCCGAGTATAAAACTTACGTCCGTGTCACCGCGGTTATCGAAACGCAAGGCCAAGTCTTTAGCCACCAGGACCAGGTTACGGAAGTTTCCAAACCTCACCTCAGGCTCGTACATTATCTTCATGTACCTGATTTGCTTGCGGAAAGACAGAAATTCTAGTAAAAAGAAAAAAACTGAAAGTTCCAGAAAACGACCGAATCGTTCTCTAATTAGGTGGAAAAAACAAAACTACATCAGAAATGTGAAAGTATAAAACTCCTTTGCCTAACCATTTGGGGAGAAAGACGCGAATTAAATGACGAATTGGATTCCAGGGAAGATGTTATAAGTAACCTGTCCTTAAATAATACTACGTAATCAAAGGTAGGTATTATAGTTAGTTCATATCTGAAAGAAAGTTTTAAAAATAAATAATTTTCGAGTGAAAATAGCAATCGTAATAACAACAGCCTCCATCTGTTTGCAGAACGAGACGGAGCTGAGTTGACAAACATATTAGTATACGTGGGTAATGCCTTGTCAAACTGTACGAGGGCCGTGCGTGATTGTGCGGGCGTCCTCGGGATCTGCCTTGTCCACTACGCAGCGACACCGACTCGTTGCATAACGACCAACTTTATTTAAATTCATAATATTATTTTGCTTTAACTGTTACTATTTTTGTAGCGAATATTTTTGTACAAAAATAGATATTTGTACTGACAATTTGAACTTAAAATAATTATGTATACGCGATATCTTAAGTTATCAGGTCAAGACTTTAGCGAACAAAGATTTAGCGAACGTGAACTCTACTACTGACCACTAACCATAACCACACGTCAAGAAGAATATAGGCATAATAATTAATAATGTCATTGTAACCTTCTTTAGGTACCTGTTTACACACCCCCGGTCGCCACTGGAAATACCCTCTGCCTGCGAAGCAGAGACGCCCGGCAACGGACGTGGGAGCGGCCGCGGCTGTGGGCCGCGGAATTAAAAAAAGGTACCTGTTTATTTTTTGATATTTCGGTATCCGTGAACATATGGCGCAAACAGTAAATAGACTAGTTTTCCTCTAAATCTGTTCAATAGTATACTCGATAGCAACAGACTCAGTTCCAGTTCCCAGTTATAATTTTTAATGTACTGAAATATAGTATAGGGGAAGAGAATACGGCCAACAACGTGTTTATTTAAATAGACCATTGAAGACCCTTATTTTTAAGTCCGCGCAAGCGCGTCCGCTCTTATGTCCATTGCCGGGCGTCTCTGGTATGCACCAGAAGGTATTTCCAGTGGCGCCCGGCGGGTTACGTTGAAGACCTAGTCGTCAAGATAACAAGAGCGTACCGCACGACCTCCCTAGATGCTGCACGTCTCTTGCCCCCCCTCATAAAAAGGGTAACAGAATTGTGGCCAATAGTATTTGTATCATTTATTATGTCGTAGTTTAAATTACGAAAATAGATTGCCACTCCGATATCGGATAAATGGGTAATCGACCAAAGTGGTTTTAGATGCGAATCTATGAATGTCAGTAACTACGGAAGGATATAAAAATACACGTGTTTACCGACCCCGCAGGCCAATATCCAGCGGACTGATTGCTTCTTTACTGTTACACGATAAAATTTTTATTAGATGCTCATAAAATGTACTGAGACGACTCGCGGGACCCAGTAGCCAATATATTTGAAACTACCCTGTAACCGACCTTTATAAAACTTAAGACTTTAAACATCAGCGTTATGGACAACAATACTCTGCAGTTGTTTTCAATGGCAACTACAAATTTTTATACCTGGTAATCTGCAATGATCGTGTTTTCTACAAATCACACTACATTTATGGTGATCACATCACATCCTGCTCATTTGACTGCTACGGTGGACTACTACGATGCCGGAATCTCTGGTCCGACGCCGCCGCAGACAATTATTTGTAACGATGTTTTTATTATTAGTATGCTTAGCACAAAAATAACTTTATTTAATGTCAAGGTACATGTCAAGCTAACAAAGCTAAGAAAAATAAATTATCTGGCAGACAAAACGTCACAAATCACCATACACGTCCTGGATCGTTCCTGGTGATTTTTAAGTTATCTAGTTCTCATAATACTGCTCTGTTTATTATGAGGCTTTAATATTCAAAAAATAATTTATTTAGGTGTTTAATGTGTGAAGAAAGTGATTGTAAGTAATCCAATTTTACCTTTTCTTTTGGGAAAAGTTTTCGTTCAAAACCAATGGTTTTCTACCGACATTAGCTATGGATTGATTAAGAAAAATTGTGACCCGCCAGAATGAGTCATATACCTTACGTACCTCGATGTATTTTATCCATAAAAATATGAAAAATTTACACGGCCGGCTGAGCGAACCGTCCAACCGTTCAAATCGTTTAGTAAACACCGAATAGGTGGTGTACAAGTGTAGTACAACGCTTTTAATCGAATGGAAACGGAACAAAGTGAAAATGTACACCTCAATTATTCCAACAGTCGTGTGGACGAATATCCACAGAACCACGTGGTCACAGGAAACTCATTGCATGAACACAATTTTGATTCACATAACAAGTGTCCTGTAAATTTAACATAACATACATATTTTTGTTTCACGCAGCCTCGACATACTCGTAGCATGCAGGGATTGCTCTAAAGTGTATAGTTTTGATGTGTAGTTTGATGTTTTTTTTGGGGAAGCTTACATATTTAATTGCTTATCGCTTCGGATTGCTGATACGAGTATGTTCGTATAGTAGTGATGTTTAAAGTATGTAAACTAACCTAACTACATTACTGATATCCTCTAAACTAAATAAATAATAAATAGACAATGGGTAGGTAGGTACCATTAAATTAGAAAAGCTAATGAAAAAAAGAGCTAATGTAATTTAATGGTACCTACCTACCCATTGTCTATTTATTATTTATTACTAAACATGTAAAAGATGGACATAATGCCGTGAGCATTTCTGCATGTAAGACGCTAATTTAATTTTCTCAAACAAAATTTGTATAAGTGTCACAACATGTCAGTGCTATTTAATTTCTCGTGTACCGGTCCAAGCATACTGGTATATAACTGGTAACTTTGATATAAATACGTATCCATCGATAGGTATTTCTTTAACTATGTCGACCTTGCAGTTCAAAAAACGATTACAACTAAATAAAAAGCATGGAAAAAGTAAATGACTCTTAGGCATTTACTTTTAGTATTAGTTACATTGCAAGTATTAGTACTTAGGTTTATGTTTAGTGTAACTAGTGCATAGAATATCAAATACTTATGATTCAGACAGAGATTTCACTTAAAGATGGTCGCTTAACATCAGGTGGTGTACATGATTTTGGTCTAAGAAGTGTAATCATAATAATGTATTTATCAGTCACATTATGTGTTAAGAACTGGTAAATTATAAAGATTCTAAGATAGAACACAAGAATCTACCGCGTTTGGTCGCCGCCGCGTCGCTGGAAACGTTGAAGTGTCCTCCGTTGCTTCAATAAAATACAAATAGATTCGATTGAAATTCAAGACAGACTGGGCTGTTTACTTGGTGCCCGGTGCCAGTGCCGATGCTGTTGATAACTAAGATTGCTTTTTTCAGATTCCAATCGCTTGTAAACTGTCATTTTCAGTCCTTGTTTACGAGCCTTTGTTGTTTACCTCACTTTAATTATAAAGATCCAAGGAGTTTATTATTAGTAATGAGCTAATTTTAAATCAGATGACTAGATTCAATCAAGGAGAGTGCAGGTAGATTATGAATGATTGTTATGAACACTTTTGAGAACCTACATACTGGTTAATATACTACCTACATCTAATTACAAGTAGACATGTAACAAACATAAATCCATATCCAGTGACATAACCTAGGTATATATATCTCCTTACCTGCTTCTTGGTACAGTTATGAACTAAGTTCTGGTCCTGACTCCGCTTTTAGAGTTGAGTGGTTTGATTTCTGTTTGATGTTCAATCAAAAATCATCAAATGTTATCTGTTACCGAAAGAGTTTTAAACTTAACATGTCGTCTTGTCTTGTAGAGAATTCAAAATAAGGGTTATATCCATTCTTGTTTTGCACCAATATATATTACTGTTTAAAACACAATAAAAGGATTTAATAATATAATCATAAAAAAAGAATAAATGTTCACGGTACTTACTGTTACGTACAGTTTCATTTAGTGTGTGAAGAAGTAAATATCGATAAAAGTTAATCAATAAACGATAGATTAAATGTTCTTGGTCAGTGTTATACTGACCGACCGACGATTAACATTTAATATGGAACCTATACTGTGTAAGGACACACATTGTTTATGTTTTGAATAGATTGCAATTTTATTCTAAGCTTTGGTGATTGTAAAATTGATGTGAAGAATTGATTACATGGTGTTTATTAAATTAAATAATGTTCATTTCAGTTGCTCTCGTGTTTTTTCTAGTACAAGTTCATATTTCAAAGCCACAGCAAACAAGTTCCAAAGGTCTCAATCAAATACTGGACACACTAATATTACAAGTTAATAATTCCAATGTAAATGTGAATGATAGAAATTCGGAAACAGAGGAACCATATTATCCTGTTTCAATTGATGGAGATGATGTTTCAAGCTCAACCAGTAACGATTCGGCTGTATTTTATTTGAAGAAAGATGAAACTTCTACTCCTATCATTGTACAAAATAACGAAAGTTATTTTGAATCTACAGTTACAGCTACACAAAGAAGGTATGGAAATAGTGATAAAGATTTGAACGTTGATGACGATATGTATGGAGATAAATCATATTCAGGTACAAGACAGGGCGCTAGTAGTCAAAGTTACGAAGAGAAAGAATCTACTCATAAGTCTGCTGAAGTTGATAATAATTTCAATATGTTACGAGATTTATTTCAAAGAGAAATTAAAAAGAAGAACACAACAGAACGGTCACCTTATAGCCGTATACGATCAAAACCTTTGAGTATGCTACACGACTACCCGGAAGTTATTATTGATCACATCAACGATAACAATGATCAAACTACTAATTTGAACCCATCCACTCCGAAAACTACATTAGAGTCTCAAGATTTCCATAAAGAAGATACGAAAGAGAGTACAACTATTGCAAATAAACAAAACGCTGCTTATAAATTACCAATTCCTTCAATTGCAGAAGAAAAGTCCACTCAAATTAATGACGTAGACATGATTTCAGGTCTACAAGACCTACTCGACTCATTTAAGGTAAACAAAGCAGTTCACCATGAAATTTTGAATGGAATCACAGAGCGCCATACTAAAGAACAAATGAATATACTCAAAAAAATTTTAGAAAGTCTTTCTAATGACGAACCAGTGGAAGATACACCAAAGCTTGAATCTCGTGCTTTCGATATTATACCACCCGTTACAGTAAACAAAGTTGTAGAAGAAAGAATAAGAATAATACCAGCTTACTTACAGAACCCACGCATAAATTACGTCACCACCACATTAGTGCGTCCATCTGTTGTAAGATACGAGTACAACGTACCAGTTCTTCCGAAACCAATAGTACCAGCTTCCCCTTATCTCAGTCGTGGCTTGTTGGGTATACCTACACGTAGGGCATTGATACACCGTACACGTCTAGCGTCTAGTTTTCTTCAGAGCAGTATGCCAAGGTACTTATCTAGACATAGCTTTCCTGTATTCTACGGTTAGTGAAATAATAATAATATACAATTTATTAATATTATATTCATTTGTGTACGTCTATTTCATTGTTCCTGAACATCACTAACAGCTAGTTAGCAAAGTTGAGATTCGGTAACACAAAGAAACTCTGCAATTTGCAGTCTAACTAGTGAACAGGGAGCAAACACGATCAAACCGAGACGTCCAAACTGCGCTCAAAGATCTAGTTAGCTGCGGGGATGACTCGAGTGTTCATTGACATGTTTGTTTATTTGTGGATGTGAGTAATGTATAGTTGTGCTCCTTTACCGCTAAAGGAGGTGTAAATCTGTCAAATTCATATCACTAGTTGCCAGGGAATTAATAGGCAAGCGCCGAACCCCCTGAAAAACTAAAATGACTGACCAATCAGTGAAAATGTGATTTCCCCAATACAAATTTGTACTTTTTGTAAACCTTGGACCAAAAGGCGTCGATTGGTAAGAAAACAAAATTTGTGCGGTTGGGCTATTAATTGTTATAAACAAATTAATTTGTTAACTGATAAAAGTTGGTTTTTATATTGGAAAATAATTTCTAAGGGTAAAACGGGCAAAATAGAACACTCTTTACTTTGTGATTTTTTCGAAAAAATGCGTTTTAAAGAAGTTACAACCATTTTAAAGCGCAAAAATGGTCACATTCAAAATTTTTTATCTCGCCGAGTTTTGATCAAATTTAAAAAAATCCTGCGGCGGATTACTTATTAGATCTTAAGCTTCAACTGACTATTGACAACATGAGAAAATATACATTTTTCACATCGTAAAATCTATTTATACACGAAGTGTTTTTCCGAGTTAAGGTACACTATTATACACATGTAAAGTCGCGTCAACTGGTATAAAGCGCGTGAAATTTGACAGGATTCAAACGGGCAATCAATAAGGAACTCCAAAATCCAAAAAAAAATTTAACTTGTTTTTTTTTTTAATTGAAAATCTATGAAAAAATATCTAAGAACTTTTTTGCTTTATACTTCTTTAAACTGTCGCGTTTTTTGCTTTAGCCGGCTGATTCTGATTTCTCACTGCCTCCGGATTGTGGAACGCTAAAAAAACGCTATGTGTATAAATATTTATTTTATTTATTTATTTATTTAATAAGGTTCACCAACAGTCATTTACATCAATACAAGTACATAGTTAACACAAAATATAAGCAAATTATAATGCAATGACTACTTACAGGTAAACACCGCTTGTAACTATTATATATAACACCGTAAAAAGAAATGTTTTGAACGCTATAATAAAGTACACCTACTGCACAAAGGATATATAGAGAATAGAGATATAGAGAAGAATAGATGTATTATGAACGCGGACTCTCGCGCACATAACTAACCCGTACCTCAAACAATGAAAAATATACATAATTTAAAACTTAACAAAGTAATTAATCAAGTGGTGGCTAATCAAGACCAAGAGGTAAATTCCTGAGACGTAGCTTAACACTCGAAACTGAGTCAACATGAATGTCGAATTGACTGCTCAACCCATTCAGTGACTTGCACATCCTTACATAAGGGGAACTGGCACCCAGTACCGTTCTTCTCAGTTACGGACAAAGAGGGATGGAATGGCGAGGAATCCGTGCAGGGGCTCGAAACCTAAATAATGAGAGCAAAAGCGGGCTATCAATCTGATGTCGGAGTACCCTGCAAGCAAACACCGCATCCTGTATTTCTCTGCGCTGCGAAAGAGTCTTCATATTGAAATGAGTCAATCTTGATTTGTAAGAACGCTTTATTTTGGAAATTCTATTGACATACGAAAGATGACCAAGAAAACGCTTCTGCACGCGCTCAAGACGCAAAGTGTGGGTCGCATAGTGAGGTCTCCAGACCACACTGCAGTACTCCAGGATACTTCGCACCAAGCTATTGTAAAGGAGGATTTTAGTGTGGCTATTTCTAAATGGTTTACAGGTTCTAAGAACAAATCCAAGCATTCTAGAAGATTTTTTTATTATGTTCTCTAAATGTGGAACAAACGTTAACTTTCTATCAAATGTGACTCCGAGATCCCTAATTGTTTCGACTTCTATAATTTTATTGTTGTCAATATGGTAACTGCTATTTACATATGTATTCTTTCGAGTATATTTTACATGGTAGCATTTACTACAATTCAAATTTAGTTTATTATATTTACACCACTGAACAAGTCTGTCAAGATCACTTTGCATAGATATAACATCTAGTTCAGACATAATTACTCTGAGAAATTTCAAATCATCGGCATACATAAAAAGTTCTGAAAATTTAAAGCAAGCAGGAATATCGTTAATATAATAATTAAACAAGACAGGCCCTAAATGTGAGCCTTGTGGTACCCCTGACGATATACATTTTAGTGTGGACTGATATCCATTAACCACAACATAAAAATGTCTCGCCCCAAGATAAGAACCCAACCAATCAAGCAAAGAACCCATAATCCCATACGCACGCAGTTTTGAAAGCAAGATCCCGTGAGACACCTTATCAAAGGCTTTGCTGAAGTCAGTGTAAATTACGTCCGCTTGGTGTGCCGAATCAATAGCTCCAATCAATGACTCTGTAAATGGAATAAGGTTTGTTTTTGTTGACCGATGCGCAACAAATCCATGCTGATAGTCAGTTATAAAATGTTTCAAATAGTTTTTTAAATGCGAACATACAAATGATTTTAATAATTTTGCAAATGTTGATAAAACTGAAATTGGTCTATAGTTAGAAACTATTTCGTTATTGTTAGCCTTAAATACAGGCACCACCTTTGCTACCTTCCATTTCAAGGGAAATTTACCCGTTGACAAGGACTTATTAAAAATCAACACTAGAGGATGAACCAGTTCAGATGCACATGCGACCAAAAAGGTAGGTGGTATACCGTCCGGACCAGCACCTTTATGTACATCCAAACTTTTCAGTTTCCTGATAACTTGTGTATGGTCCACACAAAGGCCGCCCAAACTTAAAGAACCCTTCTCCAGCGACATTAGATATTCAGAATGGAGTTTATCAGTGCTCCCTTGTTCACTGTTGTATACAGTAGAGAAGTGAGCAGCGAACAACTCACAAGTTTCCGTGCCGCTGGAAGAAGTAACCGATCCGTCAGACATAGACTCAGGGTACGCACCAGAACCTCCCCTTTTCATCTTCACGTATGACCAGAACAGTTTGGGATTCTTCCTAATTTCCTCTTCAATATGTTCAGTATACATGTTGTAACACGTTTTGGCATACTTTTCGCAACTTTTACCGACATTCTTTAATTCAATGGCATCTAAAGGATTTTTATAATTGTTGTATCTTCTTCTTAACTTATTTTTTTGATTCAACATTTTAATTAATTTTCGATTAAACCACGGCGGGTACTTATTAGAAGCTGGTACACACGAAGGAATATACTGTTCAATGACTGAATAAAGAACGTCATAAAATTTCATTATAATTCCTCCAGCATGCCGTCCACATCACTCTGTTCCGCGAGCAAGGCATCCCAGTCTTTTTCTTTCAAGGCCATACTGTTAGATTTATAATCACCTTTACGAAAGTTGGGATTAGCTGCACGTGTTTTATATTGCAGCATTGATTTTCCACTGCACGTTATGGATATATCTATAGGAGGATGACGTGGCACTATGTTACTTATGGGGCTACTTATGCATTCACTTACAGTACAGTAAGAGCATGTAGAAAACACAAGATCCAACATGCGGCCGTCAGAATTTTGCACAAAGTTGTATTGTGTTAGTTTATGGATAAAGGTAAAATATATCAAGGCCTCGTTAATACAAATTGACCCACGGCTACCCGGTGTAGTTCTCAAGGACTTCCAGTCTATACCGCCCAGATTGAAATCCCCAAAAATGCACAAATCACAATCAACAGTCTGCTCCAGAGCTGCATTACAACTGTCAAGAAAATGCTCTAGGTAAGGGAGTCGAACCGGTGGCGGTAAATAAACCGCACAGAAATCCATCCGACGGGCTGGTCGTGACCCAGGGATATCCACAGTCAC
Source organism: Nudaria mundana (assembly GCA_963556515.1). Taxonomy (NCBI): domain Eukaryota; kingdom Metazoa; phylum Arthropoda; class Insecta; order Lepidoptera; family Erebidae; genus Nudaria; species Nudaria mundana. Next base: position 9,691,109 of record OY748297.1, read on the forward strand.
CCAGAGGTCTTCACAATTGCTCTCACAGACATTGACACGCTTGGAAATAAGGTATCTTTTAACAGCTATTAAAACCCCACCACCATCCTCCTTATGACACTGGAAACTGGAGGTCTCTCTATCCCGCCTATATACCACATATCTAACATCAATTAATTCCCCAGTCAGTACCGAGTCATTAAGCCAAGTCTCAGTCAGAATTATTACATCGTGGTCACTGCAAAGGATGTTTCGATACACTACATTTGTTTTGGTCTTTATACCACCACAGTTTTGGTAATAAATTTGTAAACTATTGAATTTTATTACAATATATTAAAATATCATGCAACTTAAATATACCTAAACTAAACCTGAAGAACCTTATAGACCGGTGACAAATGTTCAACAACAAAGATTGGCGTCTTTTTACCAGAAATCCCAAAGTCAGCACTGTTAAGTTTATTGTCAGCATGCTTTTTATTATATTTTATTACAGCAGCGAGAATTCAGTTGAATCACAATTGATCGCGGGCGGGTATTGGCTGCATTGATTTTCACTATACGAGTGGAGTGTAAAACATTTGCATTACCAAGTTCACACCCCACGACTGATCCCAGCTGTTTAACAACATTGTACAGGTTCTCTCGTTTATTTTCTGGTAGACACTGCAATTCGATATTGTTAGATCTTGAGTGCTGTTCCATGTAATTAAGCCTCTGCTGAAGATCACGGACGGTTACCTTCAAATGCTCATTCTCCTCCTTTAAATCTTTTAAAGTGGTGCTTGCCTTACGATGCTCCGACTGAAGGTCATCAAATTCTTTAGTATGAAATGATATAGATATCTTTAACTCCTGGACATCTTCTTTAATTGGTGCCAGTTCCTTGTTAATGTTCGCAATAACAACAGTATTTAATTTCTCTAGCATGGCAGAAAACTCCAACCTAATGACATCTTGCACAATATTACGTACCTCATCAGCTGTGACCACACATGACTTAGGTGGTGAGTTCAGAGCTTGTCTTTTATTACTACCTGTGTTGAATACATTTCGTAGCGGAGTACTGTCCTTTTTTGCTTCCCTAGGTTGCAAACCGATACAAGCCGGACACATCCACTTGCAGTAAGCATCGGATTCACAAGAAATCTCCGGTATAGACAGGCATAAAAAGTGAAATGAATTGTTACATTGTATACAGGTAATAAATCTTTCAGAATCGTCACTATTATCTAGCGAACAGCAGCCCCACATCAGTACTTGCGAATTCATATTCCAAGGAAGTATAGGTACCTTTAGTTATTATAATTGTTGATTGTAGAAAAAAGTACAAAATAACATCCAAAGTGTATGATGTGTAATTGAAATGTATTATATTCGCTCGTTCAGATTGTAAACAACGTACTATTAACAGCAGTAAAGTGAAGCGCCGATATGGGATATGCGAGTCCGCGAGAATAACGTCGTAAGCGCCGTGCTATGCGTGTTACTTACGCGTTCTTGTAAGGCGCACGGTATTGTCATTAATGATAATCGCCAATATTCTCACAAAATCCTGTGTAATCCCTATTTTACAGGAACAACCACTGCGTATTTCGATAGTAAAACGATTAAATGTTCATAAAAACACAATTTTTACAACACTTGCTAACTTTAGACACTAAAACTGATTTACTTTTTAATGAGCGAGGACATAGATGTTTACTGTGTTACCGCCGCAAAAAAAAAAAAAAAAACTCGGCATTTTGTGATGTGAAAAATGTATATTTTCTCTTTTTGAAAAATAGTCAGTTGAAGCTTAAGATCTGATAAGTATTCTGCCGCAGGATTTTTTTGAATTCGATAAAAACTCGGCGAGATAAAAAATGTTGAATGTGACCATTTTTGCGCTTTAAAATGGTTGTAACTTCTTTAAAACGCATTTTTTCGAAAAAGTCACTAAGTAAAAAGTGTTCTATTTTGCCCGTTTTACCCTTAGACATCATTTTCCAATATAATAACCAACTTTTTATCAGTTAACAAATTAATTGGTTTATAACAATTAATAGCCCAACCGCACAAATTTTGTTTTCTTACCAATCGACTCCTTTTGGTCCAAGGTTTACAAAAAGTACAAATTTGTACTGGGGAAATCACATTTTCACTGATTGGTCAATCATTTTCATTTCTAAGCACTTATTCGAGGGTTTGTCCCTTGCGTATTATTATAGTTACTTATATCAATGAGTATTATTTTTATATCAGCAGCGTCTCGACGCGGCGGCGGCGGCGTGAAGTATCAATGAATCGAGCTATATAGTATCTGTCACAATAGCATGCTGTTAATCAATATTGATGTTTATATTGAAATGAGTTTTGTTACACAAAATAACAAATTGAAATATATTTGTGACTTGACTTGAATGTGATGCGTGTAGGTACCTAGTTACCTACCTACCTGGTATTTAACAATACAAGCGTGACTATATCCGCAGGTTGTTTTTAAAATACTTAGCGATTATTCTACATGGCAATGTTATGTTTTATTTAACTACATTTACTTAGATTGTTAGTTTCAGTTTTATAAAGATAAGGTTTATTTCTTTTTATTTAAATATGTTAGGATAATTCACACAACGCCATCTAGTCTCAAACTAAGCAGAATTTGTGATATGAGTACTAGATAAACTGATATAAATAATTATATACATTTTTTTTGAAACATCTAGACTTCGGTACAAACGTATATATATGTCATCACACAAAGTTTGCCCCGACCGGGAATCGAACCCGAGACTGGCATCGAAAGCGGGTGCGCTACCGACTACGCCACCGAAGCAGTCAGGTTTCATGGTATTACAGCTAGGTACTTAAGACATCACAATTACTACTAGGTGATATTGTTAGATACTAATTAATATATCTAATCTTCTTCTTCTTTTTTTAAAAACGTGGCTCCATCGATGTTTATCGATGATTTCGCCAATGTCAAGGTAATGCTTGATTTTTCCCGCACAAAAGAACTAGTTACTCTGAACTAGTTCGCGGTGCGGGACAAGGTAACGTTGCTCGGTATTGCAATTCAGCGTTTGGGCCTGGATTTTTGCCCAGCGCCAGAGGTAACCTAAAAGGCAACCTGCCACGCGGTCCGCGGAAATCCAAGTCCAAGTGGGTTGCTAATCCATTGTCCTCAGGCCCCGATCATGGAGGTCGATGGTCCTGGGCGTAGTCATGTCTGCGGCGTCCTCGCCGCACACTTCGGAACTCGGTGGGGAGGGTACGCTCCCTCACCCTACCGGCCGCCTCCTTCAATATATCTAATCATTTGCACACAATGCACCTGCCAACAAATATGACAGATGACAGATATATTGGCAAATTTACCCAAAGCAGGCCTATGTCACTCGCCTAACAATCGCAAAAAATACATGACGTCAGCTACAACTTGAAGTTGTAAGTCGGTAAGGGTTGCCTCTTGTTTGTGACACGGCATTGACCATAGAGTTGATATTGAAGCATTAACGTCATAATTATTGGTCAAAATATGCTGGTATATATTTTACTTTACTGGACAACCCTGACGTTCGAATGATGTTCTCTGTAAACAAAAGAATGTGCTTTAATTAACGTCGGAGTGCAAGTTCTGTATGTAAGTACTATTCCCTATTCTGTGCCCAAAGTAACAGGAAAGTCTCACCACCTACTGAAATGCGGTTATAGACGTCTCTGCCGTCGGTTTTTTTTAATCCGCTGCCCTGGGCCGCGGCCGCACCTACGTCATTTGCCGAGTGCCTCCTGTAGACACTGAGAGAATTCCCAGTGGCGCCCGGCGGACTTTGGCCACCTGTGTGGCCACTGCTTGGTGGTCGGGTGTTACCCCGCATCTTTGGGGTCGGGTTTTATCCCGCGTAGGTGAGTGAAGGCGTGCGTGGGGTGAGCCCCACATCACGCAGCCCTTCTAGCCTGCTTCTGTAAGGACGGTGGGTTGCTAATCCATTGTCCTCAGGCCCCGATCATGGAGGTCGATGGTCCTGGGCGTAGTCATGTCTGCGGCGTCCTCGCCGCACACTTCGGAACTCGGTGGGGAGGGTACGCTCCCTCACCCTACCGGCCGCCTCCTTCACGAGCATTACCTGCTCGCAGAAGGAAACGGCCGCGGTCCACTGGTTCCCGCTAGAGACCATGGCTCGTAGCATGGTCTCCAGCGAGAGCGTATCTAAGCCCACAACGAGATCCCGGCGCTTACTCGCCCATGCTGAGCATTCCACCAATGTGTGGAATGCTGTGTCTTCGCCGGAAGCCTCGCAGTGTTGACACGCGGGTGTGACTTCACGATGCATGCGAAACAGATACTTACCGAAGTTTCCGTGCCCATTGATGATCTGTGTCGCACGATACGTGACGCCACCGTGCTGTCTCTGCAGCCACTCCTCCATGACCGGTCTCACTGCTGCGATGGTGGTGGTTCCCCACTTTGGTTGCTCAAGTCGCACCTTCCATGTCTCCATGAGATCCTGGGCCTCGATTTCTCGAGACGCAGGCCTTTGGTCCCGCTCCAGCACCTGCTTGTGCCACTGAAACAATGACGCAAGGGCTCTCGCTTCCAGGTCCCATGGAGGGGTCGCGGCTAGGACACATGCAGCCTCTAGGGAGATCGTGCGGTACCCTCTTATTATCCTGACGACCAAGGTGCTCAACGATCTGTGTAAAATAGCAGCGTAGTTGGCCGTCAGTCTCGGCGCCCATACGGGAGCCCCGTACACGGCCTTCCTCCGCACAATCCCCAGGTACAGTCTCCTGCAGGAAACGTTGGGTCCCTTTAAGTTGGGCATCAGTCGTGAAAGCGCGGCTGTCGCCTCCGTCACTTTGGGGACCAAACTTCGGAAGTGTGGTCCGAAGTTCCACCGGCTATCGAGTACGGCCCCAGATACTTTATTGTGGGCTCGATGCTGATGCTAATGCTCCCTATATTTATGCTGGATCCTGGAGGTGGCCCGCGCCGAGGTCCGTGAAAACACAGAGCCTCGGACTTATTCAGTGCCACGTCCAGTCCCAGCCGCCGTATCCGATCGACGACTTTCTCTGCCTTCGGTGGAATTAGTTTTTATATTAAGTATAAAATACTTATATTAAGTACTAAGGTTGCATTTCCAAAAATTATTATCGTACTCGTATCTTTAGCTATCAATGTCATGTGTTTATCAATGTGGATGGTCGTATACGGCGACAGCGTATACGACTACCGCATTGGTCTATGTGTGGATGACATTGATAAACACATGACACATACATCAGCCCACTGCCGGGCATAACTTGGCCTCTCCAAAATGTGTAAATAATCTCTTTAGTTGTCTGGTAGCAGTCCATTATAATAAGACAACTTCATACTCAGAGTGAGGTACTTCCACGGCATGTGTTAATCTCCGTGAAGAGATTTCAATAGCGTTTCGTTTATAGAAAAGTTTAATGTTGAAAATGTTATGAAACTTATCTCTAGCTCAGACCCATAAGTTGCGATGTTAATGTATTTCCACTTTGAATCACACCTGTCTGTTTGTTGAAAGGTAAGTGTTTGAATAAAAAAATGTTTAAAAAAACTGTCTTGTGTTTTTGCTCAATTTGAACGGCTACTAAACTACGTTTCGGACTTAGCGAATGAATTCTAACGGACGTATTTACAACTGCAGATACAAAAATACACGTCAAAAATTGACACAGCAACCGACTTCAAACTACCGAAATGGGACCAAATAGTTATTGGAATGGGACCAAATTGAAATGGGATCACTTGGGAAGTTGTATCTACCAATAAAAAAAATATTTTTAAAAATCGGTTCACCCAGTCCGACTATATAAGGTTAAAAAAACATACGATGGACGATTGAGTCGACGTAAACTATTTTAAATAAAAGTAAAGGCCTGGGCAAACCAAAAGCAGGACAGGCGCAGCGCCTGAGCGGGGCAGGTCAGTTGCGTCGCGGTTGATGTCACACCAGAAACATGAGCAGTCAGAAAGCAGTTTGAAGGCGGTCCTGCTTTATAACCGCGTTATGTGTGTCGTATCGATCGCTTGTATTGAATTACAACCGCTTGTAACTGCGCTGCGTCTGTCCCGCTCAACTGCTCTAGTGTGACCACTCAAAATGGCGGAAGTAGTAATACAACGTGTGCTAACTGCGCCTGCACAGCCACCGCCCCGCGTCTGCGCTGCTCCCGTCCAAATGTTTTGTCGAAAAGCAGTGCGTGCGCGGCGCAGTGGCGGAGCAGGTATCGTTCAGCGGGCCCGCGTTTGTTCAGTGTGTCATCCCTCATATAACTACATTATTTACTAACGTAGACGCACTGCTACCGCGCTGCAACTGGTTTTGGTTTGCCCAGGCCTTAAAGAATCAAAAGCGTATTATACTGTAGGTACCTATTTACAAACCAAAGATTAAACTAGCTAATAAAATTCTTTTAGCATTTTCTTTTTCAGTGGTATTTAACATCTGTCCTAGCTGTTGGAATTTTAGTTTGATTTACAGGTTGGTTATGGATTTTAGTGCCTGGAAATGGAACAACAAAACAAATGGAATAACAAAATTACTGACCAAGTATGAGTGTGTAATGCACCTAATGTTTACCTCTTAGGGGACATAGGCGTGATGTGGTATGTCTTAATAAGATTCTTCTTTTTTTGTAAAACAGGCCTTTAATCATATTGCAGCTTAGTTTGAGATAATATACTCTACCTCATTGCTACGCCAAACAGAGTTGGAATTATAATGAACTATGATAACCCAAGAACAAAGCAAATATTTCCGCACGTGTGTTGCTTTAAGAAATTCATACAAATCCAATTTATTTTCCATTTCCTCACTTCATAAAACTTAAATATGTTCGCAAGGTAAACCACTTTGAAAGCAATCCTTTGATCTTGCTTATCTCTTTATGCAAAAGTCTATCAAAATTTGATGCCTCAAATATTTAAAACTTACTTTAATACCTATCTACTATATAACTTGTTCAAACTAATATTGCTCATAACAATATGCAACATTGTATGTTCAACAGTTTTGCCAATTTTTTTTTGGAAAAACTGTTGAATACTTTAGTTTGTGATCTTATTGTGAAGTGTTTTTTTAAGTTTCGCGGCCCAAGGCCGTGTCCGCTCCTACGTCCATTGCCGAGAGCGTCTGGTGACCACATAGGGAATTTCCAGTGGCGCCCGGCGGATATTGAAGTAGCGGACAAAACCGTGTAGGTAGGTATTAGTAATAATTTCTCGTTCGTCAATGTCATGTTTGTCAATGTGTATGTGCTCTGGTATTCAGTCTATACTAAAAGTTCAAAAAATATTTTACCATCAAATGCTACAATATGCCTGAGTAACCTAGGCTGTATTTATTAATACCTTTTTTTTTTTTTTTTTTTTTTTTTTTTTTTTTTTAATTCCGCGGCCTGAGGCCGCGGCCGCTCTAACGTCCGTTGCCGGGCGTCTCTGGTTACTAGAAGAGGGTATGTCCAGTGGCGCCCGGCGGACTTTGACCACCTCTGTGGTCTCTTCGGGTGTTGGGTCGGGACGAGAATCCCGCGTCGTTGGGGGAAGGGTTTTATCCCGCGTCAGTGAGTGAATCTGGTTGCGTGCTATGGGGCAAAGGCCCTGCAGCACGCAACCCTTCTAGCCTGCTTCTGTAAGGACGGCGGATGGCGATCCCGCCGTCCTCAGGCCCCGATCATGGAGGTCGATAGTCTTGGGCGTAGTCGCGGAGTCTGGGGCGCCCTGGCCGCCGACTACGGAACTCGGCGGGGAGGGTACGCTCCCTCTGCCTCCCGGCCGCCTCCTTCGCGAGCATGACTTGCTCGCAGAAGGACACGGCCGCGTTCCACCTACTCCGGCTGGAGACCATGGCTTGAAGCATGGTCTCCAGCGAGAGGGTATCCACGCCCAGACCCACTACGAGGTCCCGGCGCTGGCTCGCCCACGCTGAGCACTCCACCAACGTGTGGAGTGCGGTGTCGTCCTCGGAAACCTCGCAGTGTTGACACCGGGGTGTGACCTCACGATGCATGCGAAATTTATTAATACCTAGAGAAAATTACTACCAATTCGAAGTCAAGACGATCCACCAATCTGTTATAGTAGGTATGTGTCACCATATTAAAACCCACGAAAACTCAGCGTGGTTATATTAATTTAGCTACAGAATAACTCGTATTATAGGTTATACACTGCAGGAACTGCACTTGTACATTGCTGTAATTAATTCCTCTACGTAAGTAGGTATAGGTACGATTTTTAAAGTAAAACTCAAACCAAATTTAACACAGTTTATTTCACAGACAGCAATTTGATCAATAATATAAATAGACTTAATTCCGGGCGAGCTTCAAGAAGTAAGTAATTACAATCGTGATTGACATACAACTAACGTCAATCAATGATACCTACTTTGCAGTTGAAGTTGTCAGTAAGTATATTTTTTGTATTTCAAAGCAATGAGTAAAGAAATCTATACCTATATCTGTACTTATAATAAATCTGTAGAAGTGAAAATTCTGTACATTGAAAATATAAAAAAAATAAATGGCAAGGGGTGTTACTAGACCGACACCGAACCCAAAAATGTGATTAAAAAATTTTTGTCTGTCTGTCTGTTCAGGCATCACGCAAAAACTACCGGTTCGATTATGATGAAACTTGGTATAATTATTCTTTAATATCCTGGGCACCACGCTGGGTACTTTTTAGCCCGGAAAAGTATAAACTAAAAAACAAACTTAATTTTGCGGCTCGATCCCTAGACACCCGATTTCCGTACCAACCGAAAATAATAAGTTTGTCGTAGGTTACGTCACCCGCAGTGGAGTTCACTAAGGGGCGCTGCACACGGCTAAGATACTGTAATATTTTATCTTAAGATACAATATCGCTCTGCGAGCAAGTCATGCTCGCGAAGGAGGCGGCCGGGAGGGAGAGGGAGCGTAACCTCCCCGCCGAGTTCCGTAGTCGGCGGCCAGGCCGCCCCAGACTACGCGACTAAGCCCAAGACTATCGTCCTCCATGATCGGGGCCTGAGGACGGCGGGATCGCCACCCACCGTCCTTACAGAAGCAGGCTAGAAGGGTTGCGTGCTGCGGGGCCTTTTCCCCATAGCACGCAACCAGATTCGCTCACTGACGCGGGATAAAACCCGACCCCAATGACGCGGGATTCTCGTCCCGACCAAACACCTGCAGAGACCACAGAGGTGGTCAAAGTCCGCCGGGCGCCACTGGACATACCCTCTGCTAGTAACCAGAGACGCCCGGCAACGGACGTTAGAGCGGCCGCGGCATTGGGCCGCGGAATTAAAAAAAAAAAATACAATATCGCTCAACAGCTTATACATAATAAATTAGTAACTGGTGATCAAGAAAGCTATAACACACAGGCGGAGCTGCGGGCAACAGCTAGTTTTAAATAAATCACAAAAACTGATGTCATCGTCAGGACTCGAACGGCCGTGGGTTCGAATCCTGACAGGGGAATGCTCTGACCACTGAGCTACGATGACCAATACCGACAACATCGAATTTTTGCTTCATATCATATTCATAATTTCTAGATCGATTTTTGATAAATAGCGTCATCAAAAATCATATAAAAATGACAGATTCCAAATTCAAATGTAATATTTTGTTTATTTTTAATTGTAACAGTATTTATGGCCAGACTAAGTATAATTAAATCGGTGTGTTAGTAGTTTAACTATAAAGTTAGCCTAATCAATGAAACGACAAAATTAAACGAATAGAAATATACATTAAATTGAAATTATAAGCTTGTTCGGCAACACAAGTGCGGAAAGTTTTGCAATTGCCTTTCACATGAGCAAGTATAGGTCCAAGAGCCCGCAACCATTTCACCTTCCTTTTTTTTTAAAACTGTTGAGACTTTGCCTACGTGTGCACCTGGTATTGGTAAACATCTATCCCTGAATAGGAAGTCTGGATCATGGTTACTTTTGAAGATATGAGGTAATAGAGGTGTAAAAATGCATTATTATTTATGTCCAAAATTGCTACTTGGATATATTATTATAGGTGTTGGAGCCATAGGTTTGTACTAAATTTCAGTAAATATTTTTAAAGTGATAAAGTTCAGATCACCACTGGCTCTTGTTGTACAGCTAGTAGAGTATTAACGTTTTGCTCTTTGTGATCCTGTTCTCAGAGAGTCTGTGTGTGTGTGACTATGCATCGAAATACTTTTCTAAGTTAATTCATGTTTCTTGCACAATACATAAACTTTGAAATGCTACTTCTCAAGCGAGCATCTCGTGAATTTTCTTATTATTTTCTAGATAGTTAAGTTACCTCAACTCATGCCTAAAGAAAATTTATTTCTACGCTAAATAAAAGTAAATATTTCCGTTCATTACAAACATTTTGAAGGTATTTTTCCATTTCGAAGTATATCTATCTTTCCTTCACAAAAAGTCATTAAATAATTATCTAATCTATTGTTATTATATATTTTATACTGATACATTATGTAATAGCAAGATGAGAAGTATAAACAACATGATAAGAAAGAAGCTAAATGAGTGCTCAACCTAGTGCATACAAAATGTGCTTTTTGTTTAACCGGTCGCTATACTAGGTAATGAAATGATGTCTCCCCGATTCAGTTCTCTTATCCGGATCAAGTTAAGCGTCTGTGTAACCTGTGCTGTTATTTGAATTCTTATTAAACTCGATTGTTCCGACTCAATTTTAGCATTTCTTAAGCTGAAAGATAAGCGAAAACAATTTGTTTTATCCCGATAGCGTGTCGCATATTTTCATGAATATGATTAAAATTATACCTTTGAATTCTGTCCAATTAGTTAGGAGTGTCATCAATTGACATTTATATTAAGCTTTTCATTTCAATCATGTATATGTATCATTTATAATAATGTAAGTACTTACTGTAATAATAATAATATGTACCTAATAAAATATTAAAAGTTTTTTTCCGGATAACACACACACACACACACACACATATACGCACAGAATTACGTCTTTATAACCGAAGGGGTAGACAGAAGGGTTCATTACACCCACAATTTGGAAGTCATTTTGTTAGCTCGACGTAATAGAGGACGTTTTGCCGTATCCGGGTACTATGAATATAATTATTTGCCAGAGCCTCGACCATCTGCTAATTGGTTTTATTTTTATACCGTGAACGCGTCCATTGCCGAGCGCCTCTGGTAAGCACTAAAATAATTTCTAGCGGCGCCTGGTGGACATTGGCCACCTATGTAGCCGCTGCGTGGTGGTCGGGTGTTACCCCGCATCTCTGGAGTTCGGGTTTTATCCCGAGTCGGTGAGTGAAGGCATGTGTGGGGTGAAGTCTAGTTCTAGCCTGCGTCTTTAAAGACGGTGGGTTGCTAGTCCGTCGTCCTCAGGCTCCAATCATGGAGGTCGATTGTCCTGCGCGTATTCACGTCTGCGGCGCCCTCATCGCACACTACGGACCTCAGCGGAGAGGGACCGATCACTCACCCTACCAGCCGACACCTTCACAAGCATAACCTGCATGCAGAAGAAAATGGCCGCGTTCCACTGGCTCCCGCTAGAGACCATGGCTCGTAGCATGGTCTCCAGCGAGAGGCTACGCCCAGACCCACAACGAGGTCCCGGCGCTGACTCGCCCACGCTAATAGGCGCACCATGTCAGGCAAGGATACTCGTATCATAAGCATGTTACTAAAATAATATATTGACTCCTATTCTTCTTCAGGATTTTTCAGACAGATGTTCGTCATAGTTATTGTATACGTAGGTCACACTATAAGTTTTGCGTAACTTAAAAAAACAACATGTTAAAACCAAAATATTATGTTTATTGCTTTTCAAAATACTCTCCTTTACATTTTAAATTTTTTTTTATGCGATCGAACCATTTTTTAAAACAGGAGGATCACAGATCTGAAGGCATGTTTTCTACGTGCTGATTGAAGGCTATCACTGCCTCTTCGGAGTTGGTAAAAGTAAAACCTTTCATCAAATCTTTGATTTTAGGAAAATACAGAAATCACAGGGTGCTAGGTAGGGGCTATGTGCAGGATGGGTGACGAGTTGTACTTTTTCGGAAGCTAAAAATGACTTTGTTTTGTTGGCCGTGTGTGAAGAAGCATTGTCATGATGTAGGAGAACGCGGCTTTTGGGTCGTCTTTCGCGAACTTTTTCTAACACCCTGGGTAAACAAATGGTAGAATACCACTCGGCATTAACACTCTTTTGATCTTCAAATGAAATTGTACAGATGGGACCCGTAGCTGAGAAAAAAAACGCGATAATGTTTTTCCAACGTTTCTCGCCTGCCTCACTTTTGTTGGCTTGTTCTCATTTTCAAACACCCATTCACAAGATTGCTGTTTTTTTCGGAATCAAAACAATAAATCCACGTTTCGTCTCCTGTGACAATGTCATAAACAGCATTAGAATGTCCGTGGTCGTACTTCAGTAGCATCTGTGAGCACCATTCCACGCGAGCCCGCTTCTGCTCCCCTGTGGTTCATGAGGGATCCAACGACAACAAAGGTTCCGAACTTTCAATTCTTCGAGTAAAATTTTCTGGATTTGACTCATACCAATCCCCAATAGTCCTCGAATTGTCTCATAGGTAATCCGCGGGTTTAATTCAATTATCCGCTTAACAGTAGCCACATTATTTTCGTTGACGGCAGTTGAAGGCCGCCCTTCACGAAATTCGTCATGTAAAGAAACTCGACCTCTCTCAAATTCAGCAAACCATCGCCTCACGGTACTCAAACAAGGTGCTTCTCTCCCAAAAGCATTTTGAAGACGAGCGGCACAGTCTTGTGGAGAGAGAGAACTTTTAAAATCATAAAAAATCCTCGCTCTAAAATATTTTCGACTTAATTCCATTTTCGTTGCATACGTAGACCTTTGATGTGTGATAAAAAACAATTGACCAATGATTACCCGCCAATTGTACCTTAGTACTTACAAAAGTATGAAGCATACTCATCAATGATATTCCAAATCATAGATGCTCATACTTTGAAAGTATTTTGAATATGGAAAACACAAGGTAAGTTAAAATAAAATTGTCAGTACTCGGTATTGAACAAGTGGACAAATTACCTTCTATTAAACTTCAGTAAGTAGGTACTTAAAATTTGCACGTTTAACAAACAGACAGCAGTGATTCAAAGCGGCTTGTGCGTCTGGGCTATGGAGAAGTTTCATAACATTTTCAACATCAAACTTTTCTATATACGAAACAATATTGAAAGCTCTTCACGGAGATTAAATATGCGCTCAAGGATTAAGTACCTCACTGTGAGTGTGAAGTTGTCTTATTATAATGGAATGCTAACGTACCGAGAAATATAACTATGCACCTGTAGGGAAGTAACCGATCGGTCGCTATAGTAATGTGTAGTAACACACGTTTAAACTTAGTATTTTATGGATAACTTGCCGATATTGAAAACACTTTTCATAATCAGGAACATTTTCAAAATTACTAAGACAAGTAGGTACATATTCTAAAATTAAAAGCACTTAAATATGTTATAGATTAAGGTTTATTCAGAAAACGTTCATACTCACTGGCAACACCTACCCATCTATCCCCACTTCAGCAGCGATGCGGTGTAGCACAATAAATGCCTGACGCGTCAAGTAAGATAAAAACTGATTGATTTTATGCGTGTTTCAATGATTGTCTGAATGGTTAGTTAGCCTTCCGAGGAAAAATTATCAATCGACATTTGGAGAAAATAATGGATGTATCTACACCGATTATTTTATGATATACACACACGTGGCATTACTGAGTCAGCTGTGTTTGACACAGACATTGTGAATTAGTGACATGCGTCTTACACGCACAACACACACCTCAAACAACGAGAGTTTTGCTATATAAATTTTGATCGGAGCTTTAAGTGAAAGTCCACATACTACGAAACTTGTTGCTGTGCATGTAATTATTACAATGTTTGCAACAGACTTTAGTAGTTACTGGAGCATTACATATGATGACGTAGTTAGGGAAAATTAAAAACTAGGGTATTGCAATTAGTTACTATTTATGAACTTGGTACTTTAAATAGCGGGATGTTTCAGTAACTTTGAAACGAGTGAACTGTTTTTACTATAAAATAAAACACTTTTAAACGGAGTTTAGCGTGAGATTTTATTGGAAAAAGCTTCTGCAACGCGGTTTAGGGTAGTACGATTTAGTAGAAATCGTCACGTTGTGCTTATCAGTCATTCCCAACGTGGTGGTCCGCAGAAGTCAAAATATGGTACAGTTTTTGATTATTTTTTGATATTTAACGTCGTCGTCGTTAGTAAAACGAAAAGTAACCCAAACCCAGGTTGTGTTGCGTTGCAGTTCGGTAAACTTATTTGGTGACGGGGGTCCCCCGACCGCACATTTCTTTTGTTTATAAGCCTGTCGTTTCAAAACCTTTACAGGGTTCGTGGTCGCAGGGTGACTGTTTTTAATAGATTTTTTTGTTGTAAGTATATTTTATTAATCAATACGCAATTTACGCCATTTAAATCAGTACTGTGTTATGCAACGTCTTTCTAAGATCCGTTGCTTTCTGTACCTACATATCATTGCCTCTTTGAGATAATTTTGAGTTCGTAGGTACTTAGGTCACTTGTATCATAAACTGGGACTTGATATTCGAAGAAATATTTTTAAGAGATACTTTTGTACCAAGAGTGAGCGTGAGTTATACTTGTTTTACAACACTTTAAAACAAGGTACTAACTTCTTGTAGAGGCTTCAAGCGAAGGAACATAAGGAGAGGAATACATACTGGTTTATGTTTTTGTGGTCTCCAAACTATTTTCCACCAAAATAATTAAAAGTTTTTACGACGCTTCTCCAGTATCGTGTAAAGGATCAGACGACTGGAGTAACTGCATGAATACGAACTTGGTACTAAACTTGCGTCACTGAAAGTTCCTGAAAACTACAGCGATTTATTCAGTTGGTTGTAAAACGCGTTTTGATGCGACAGAGAGAACGCAAGGCAAGTTTATTTTGCAACAATTAAAATGTGTATTGTTTATACTTTTTAGGGATCCGTAGTTCAAGTTTTGGAACCCTTATATCCGTCCATCTGTCTGTCAATCCGTCTTCAGAATCAATTATGAAAAATATTTATTTTTTATTAGGAATACCTCCCCTACATGTAAAATTGGAGGACTGTTTTTTCACGTCTGCGTTAGATTTTTACGACTCCCGGCAACAGACAGCGGCCGAACTAAAAACAAAAAAAGGGGCTATTATGGGTGACTACGGAATTTTTACCTAATGTGGTAAATATTATTTAAATAAAGTTTTTTAACCTACTCCACAAACTCACGACTGAATTAACTACTATTAAAATACCTGGCTATCGCACAAAGTGACACAAGCTACGATGAAATCGTTATTTAAAAATATCGTAAACACTGTCCCATGCAAATGTGACTCCATCAATGTTTAATAGTTCGCGTAAATATGCATAGAGAGTCAATTTACGTTTGTGAATATGAGGTGATATCAATTTGGACGTTGGTTTTTTGCAAAAGACTGATCCCAACAAGGTTAATCAAGCGGGGTTATTTCATCGCCGGGGGTTGGGCAGGTGGGGTGAGTTTACTAAAGGACTTTCAGATTCATAATACCGATATTAAAATGCGATTCTCTGCACTTTATGCGAGAATAACTGAGTGATGATTATGTTTTGTGTTTATTCTATCGTTTTTATCGTTTTGTATCGAGAGCCTTTGTTTAGGTGAGTTTATTTGCTGGTACAAGTTTGTAATACGACAAAAGAGTCATAATAACGTCTGGTAACCAACAACAACAACACCAAATCACGTCTTTAAATAAGAGCTTTTATTATGCTCAATTTTCGTCAGTCACATCGGTCCGGGCATATTCTTATATTTCAAAGAAATGAGATTAATGAGAGAGAACTTAATCTAAAAATATTCAAATTATAAATAAATCACAAAAAATACACGTCAAAAATAGACACAGCAATCGACTTCAAATTAGCGATATGGGGCTAAATAATTGTTGGAATGGGACCAAATTGATTTGGGACCACTTAGGACTTCCCAAGTGGGACCAACCTAACCTTGATTGCACGGATGTTGTCGGTATTGGTCATCGTAGCTCAGTGGTCAGAGCATTCCCCTGTTAGGGAAAGGCCGTGGATTCGAGTCCTGCTGTTGACATCAGTTTTTGTGATTTATTTATAACTTCTTGTCAGAGCCTCGTTCATCTGTTAGCAGGTGCTCCGCGTGCGTGTGATGATTACTTGGGTCTTGGAGACGTTGATAGGGCCCCTTAATACTATTACCAGGGTAGTTAAAAGTGCCTCAGAGAGCACGCTTAGCCCTCGGTCCCGGTTGCCATACAGACATCTATGGCAGTTGTTACTGGTACGTACAAACAAATTTCGACTAGTCTAACTACAGAATTTCGATATAGCCCATATGTTGTGGAGATCATATGGCAGTCTCTTCACGGAAAATATCGATCGATCGAATTTGACTACCTCGGTGGCGCAATGTTATGAGTATGCGACTGCTGTCCCAGAGGTCCCAGGTTCGATTCCGGGTCGGATCAAATTATTTGTGTGAGCCAAAAATGTTTTTTTCGGAGTATTTTCTATGTATAATAATGTATGTATTTAGAAATATATAAGTTTATTATGTTTATCAGTCGTCTAGATCCCATAGCTTAAGATTAAATTAGCTTAATTTGGTCTAGATGACATTGTGTGAGAATGTCCAAAAATATTTATTTATTTATTTATCGATGTTCAGCCGTATCGCAGTTAGACTGGAAAGCCGGGTTAGGACAAGGCTCGGTGAATGATGAATTATTTTTAAAGGTACTCGTAACATTTTGTGTTAATCCATTCAATTCTATTCAATTCAATTGAATTCTTTATTTTTTGCAAATTACAGGTAACTACAGAGGTATGGCCAACTGGCATGTAAAATATATATAAAAATAGCAGGCATAATCAAGTAAATTACAAAATCCATCTGAATTACAATGTCTGAGTAAGGAGCACACACAAAATTATTTTCGGTAGTCAATATTATGATTATGATTAATCAATGTCTAGTATCTCCAAGTGACATGTGGACGTAACATCTCCAGCGATATGTCTCATACTTTACGACACTAGGTGTCGCTCGTGCGCTCTCCATATAATATTCCTTGCGTTTTACAGCGTCGTTGTCGCCCATCGTAAACACTTTTAATTATATCTGTGGGTGCAAAATTTGACCGGACAGTTAAATCCAAACATTCTTTCCGCTGCTGTTTTAGGAGCATCATTTGAATTTGATTGTAGTTTTAAAAGTTAAATATAAAGCTTTTATATTCTTTCTGCAAGGTGTTTACAGTTTATGTTTAACCAACTTCCGAAAAGGAGACGGTTTTTAATTTGACTGAATGTTTTTTTGTACGTTTGTTACCTTATTTAGGGTGATCTGATTTTAAACGTTTTTTTAAAATTGATAGCTGATTCTTCCCTTTTGGTTCTATTCTGATAATCATTTGGTCCCATATCGACAATTTGAAGGTGGTTCTTTTGCTAAAATTATAACCCACTTTAAAAAAAGGAGGTTCTTAATTACACTATATTTTTAGGGTTCCGTAACCGAAGGGTATAACTGGAACCCTATTACTGAGACTTCGCTATCCGTCCGTCTGTCTGTCTTGTGATGTATGTCATGAATCGTGATAGTTAGAATGTTAAAATTTTAAGTGGATGATGTATTTCTGTTGCCTCTATAACAACAAATACTAAAAAACAGAATATATTAAATATTTAAGGGGCTCCCATACAGCAAACGTGATTTTTTCTTTTTGGTACGGAACCCTTTGTGCGCGAGTCCGACTCGCACTTGGCCGGTTTTTATTTATGTTTGTTACCTACCTCAGCACTTTAGACTGAGTAGACCGATTTTAAAGATTCTTTTTTATTTTAAAGCTGGTACTTCTCGTATAGGTCACACTATAAGTTTTGCGTAACTTAAAAAAAACAACATGTTAAAACCAAAATATTATGTTTATTGCTTTTCAAAATACTCTCCTTTACATTTTAAAAATTTTTTCATGCGATCAAACCATTTTTTAAAACAGGAGGACCACAGATCTGAAGGCATGTTTTCTACGTGATGATTGAACGCTATCACTGGCTCTTCGGAGTTGGTAAAAGTGAAAAATCTCATTAAATCTTTGATTTTGGGGAGAATACAGAAATCACAGGGTGCTAGGTCGAGGCTATGCGCAGGATGGGTGACGAGTTGTACTTTTTCGGAAGCTAAAAATGATTTTGTATTGTTGGCCGTGTGTGAAGAAGCGTTGTCATAATGTTAAGAGAACGCGGCTTTTGGGTCGTCTTTCGCGAACTTTTTCTAACACCCTGGGTAAACAAATGGTAGAATACCACTCGGCATTAACACTCTTTTGATCTTCAAGTGGAATTGTACAGATGGGACCCGTAGCTGAGAAAAAAAACGCCATCATTTTTTTACCAACGTTTCTCGCCTGCCTCACTTTTGTTGGCTTGTTCTCATTTTCAAACACCCATTCACAAGATTGCTGTTTTTTTTCGGGTTCAAAACAATAAATCCACGTTTCGTCTCCTGTGACAATGTCATAAACAGCATTAGAATGTCCGTGGTCGTACTTCAGTAGCATCTGTGAGCCGACCATTCCACGCGAGCCCGCTTCTGCTCCGCTGTCAGTTCATGAGGGATCCAACGACAACAAAGTTTCCGAACTCATACCAATCCCCAATAGTCCTTGAATTGTCTCATAGGTAATCCGCGGGTTTTCTTCAATTAACCGCTTAACGGTAGCCACATTATTTTCGTTGACGGCAGTTGAAGGCCGCCCTTCACGAAATTCGTCATGTAAAGAACTCGACCTCTCTCAAATTCAGCAAACTATCGCCTCACGGTGCTCAAACAAGGTGCTTCAAATCAAAATCTTTTCGACTTAATTCCATTTTCGTTGCATACGTAGAACTTTGATGTGTGATAAAAAACAATTGACAAATGATTTCCCGCCAATTGTTTTTTTTTATTACTGAGAAGGTTGCAACGTTTAAAAAAATATAACATTCGAAATTCAAATATACTAACATTTATTTACAATAAGAATTACATTAATTACATAAGTATACAAAATAAACATAATTATAGACTAAAAATATTTACATTACAAAATATCGTTTAAAAAATCCTCCGCGTCATTGCCGACTGGGAAGGTTCCCAGAATGCTGGCTGTGTTGCCACGTTGGATGGCGATACTTATTCTTTGGGCCAGAAAATAGCCAGCCTTCTGGTCCTGAGAAGCATCGATTAGGCGTTTAGTAATGTCTCTATAAAGGCGGCGAGCACTCGGACCCCATGACCCCAGTGTCTCAACCCCAAACGGCTCAAATATGTAATCACCTGCTAGGTTAGCATATTTACGCCGTTTAAAGCCTTCAGCCGATGCAGCAGGAGCGCCGGCACATCCGGATGTGCTTGGAAGGTGTGAAGGTGCTAAGGTGTCAACGCATGTAGCGTCCCACACCAAAGGCCTTCCCATCTTCCACGGTAGCAACGACATACCGTCCGGTCTCTTTCCATCGCTTCGTGCTAAACCATTTGGTTCACGTACGGCCGGAAGACCTGCGGTGGAAAGAGCCCTACGAATTATGTCGTTTAGAATAGCGTGCCGAGGTATACGACCTACGCTTCTGCTACAAGAAAGGCCATGGTGTCCCAGATTATCGACGGCTACTCCACAGGTGCAATGATGCGGGGATATACAAGGTGTACCCAGCCGAAGGCAAGTGGCAATGCGGAAGGTAGTGTCGTCCAACATTGTACCGATGTTGGGCGATGGGAGCGCCTGGATCCATAACCCTGACTCCCATTCTCCAATAGCTAGTAGGCGTGCACGCTCTGAAATATTGACAGAAGTGTCAATTAGTGTATTAATTCTCAATTTACAGAGCGGTGAATCCCATAGTCGCTGTGAGCCTAGGCGTGAGGGCAGGTCAGTGTCGGGGCAAGACATCCTCCAAGCATTTATGGCATCGGTCTTGCATCGCACCTCGGAATCAATCAGTGTATTTGACAAAATTTTCCTGACTAATTCTTCGGTGCTATGGACCGACGACAGAAATGCTGGCAGACTGACATCTGTGACTCTACGAATACCTAGCCCGCCCAAGCGAACTGGAAGAGATGCTTGGACCCAGGCCCGGTCATTAATATTTACATTTAAATTCAAATAGTTCCGATTAGCTAGAAGTGTAAAACTTTTAGTGTGCCCCATGTATATTTCAATTTGGTTCAGTATTGACAATATTGTCGGGTTTTATTTCTTAAAATTTTACTTGTACGCACAAATATAATTCTCACTCTCTTTATATTTGACTGAGGGAGCGAAGCGACCGAAGTCTCCATTTCAACTTGCAGACTGGGGAGAATTTCTTTCGTCTGTTACCTCTATATCTTAACATCTCTACACCTACGGGTTCTGTCAGATCTGATCAGTCTGATCAGATATTTATCAACCGATTTTCATGAAACTTTACACACACACTCCTTGCTTACAATGAATAACATGTGAATGATATTTTTTGGATTGGATGAAAAATGAAAGCGTAATAAAGAAAATTGAAAAATAAATTTTCTAAACAAAGCTCCCGAAGTCTACGGTTCACAGAACCACTAGTAATATTTTTGAAACACTTTGTGTGTACATTAAAATGTTCGTTTCTAATATAAGCTGATTAAATAAAAACCGGTCAAGTGCAAATTTTGTCAACAGTAACTATTTACTGTTGACAAATTTATTTATTTTATGTGTACCAAAGACGCCCGGCAACGGACGTGAGAGCGGCC
Organism: Nudaria mundana; assembly: GCA_963556515.1. Taxonomy (NCBI): domain Eukaryota; kingdom Metazoa; phylum Arthropoda; class Insecta; order Lepidoptera; family Erebidae; genus Nudaria; species Nudaria mundana. The sequence goes on from OY748297.1 coordinate 9,711,998, forward strand.
GCGGCCTGGACCCGCGGAATAAAAAAAAATAGTAATTTTTTATTGCACATATTTTCACATTTTACATAAATTCATTCGAGTTTTTTTGAGCAGATAATTTTACGATAAGTTACACACTTTTAAATAGACGATCGTTTTGTTAAATTGCAATTAGTTAAGAGTTACTTCTTTCTAAAAGGATCTTTTATAAAAAAGTGTGAACCAATTAGAAGGATATTTACATAAACATGTCGTTTACAAGTCCGCTCTAGCGATGAATTCGTCTACTGTAAACTTTTAATTGCGCGTCTTTACCTGTTCGTAGACGTGCTACGAGAACTACACGCCTAGACTACGTCGTAGATCCTTCTGTAGTTTGTCGTAGAAGTTATTGTGACGTCACGGGACAACTGATAATTTGTTACTCTTGCTCGAAAGTAACTCACAAATCTTACTATAATATACTATGTACGCGCTTAGCTTAGACTTCATAATATAGTATAAAACAAAGTCGCCCGTTCCGTATGTATGTATCTTTAAAACCATACAACGGATTTTAATGCGGTTTTCACCAATGGCTAGAGTCGTTCTTAAGGAAGATTTTTTGTCTATTATTTGCAATGCTTAATTGACTGAGGGAGCGAAGTGACCGAAGTCTCCGTTTCAACTTGCAGACTGGGGAGAATTTCTTTCGTCTGTACCTCTACATCTCAGATCTACGGGTTCTGTCAGATCATGTTTGCGGCCGTATTTATCAACCGATTTTCATGAAACTTTACACACACACTCCCTGCTTACAATGAATAACATGTGAATGATATTTTTTGGATTGGATGAAAAATTAAAGAGTAATAAAGAAAATTGAAAAATAAATTTTCTAAACAAATCTCCCGAAGTCTACGGTTCACAGAACCACTAGTATAATACTTAAAAATATTAATTTAATATCTTTAATACAATTGGAATAGATTCAGTTATTGTCCGTTTCAACTTGCAGACTGGGGAGAATTTCTTTCGTCTGTACCTCTACATCTCTACATCTACGGGTTCTGTCAGATCATGTTTGACGCCGTATTTATCAACCGATTTCCATGAAACTTTACATACACACTCCTTGCTTACAATGAATAACATTTGAATGATATTTTAGGATTGGATGACAAATGAAAGAGTAATAAGAAAATTCAAGAAGAAATTTTCTAAACAAAGCCGCTCCCGAAGTCTACGGTTCACAGAACCACTAGTTTTAACAATTAACCCTAACCCCAGATTAAGCAAACGGATTTCATTCATTTCGAATAAGGTGCCGTTCATAACGGTGATTGTGGCGGGAAGTCATTAGGAACACTTCACACTAGTGGTAAATAATACAATTAACTGATCTAATTTGAAAGAGCATTTTAAATGCCGCTTGAATCTAATAAAGTCAAATTAGAATCCGATGTAGCTTTGGATAAAGGTGAGGTCTCAGTGACTGAGACTATTCTTATAAATACAAAAATAAAAATTATCAGCAGAGTGGACATAAATACAGAATCTATCACGTGGTCTAATATTCTTTTATTTCATGTGGGCCATCACGGACGCTTAGCATGTCATGAATCTAACGCCACGTTTCGATCGGCAGTTTCCTAAGGAGATGGACGGGTAATAAACTCCTAAAGATAAAGTTCTAGACATCGGGAGACATCTAAACAATATAAAACACCTAAAGATACTTACCTATAGAAACGTAGACAAATAACTAAAGAAGATTTATATTATTACACACCAGTGTTCATGAGTCGACAATATGCAATTAACCGTTTCACATGTATTATTTGAGTGCACTGCAGAGCTAGTAATTGTTACTTCATACAAACAACTGAATCAGTTTAGAAATGAAAACAAAACTAAATCAGTTCATATTCTAAAGTTACATTTTATAGGACCGCTTTGTTTTGCGTATCAGCTTTAAAAGTATCGCTGTGGCTGGGACCGAAGGGTGAGGGTGCATCCCACTAGACGTTCCGCTTCACCCCAATTAGCACGAAACATGTATAATATATTGAAATCGGACGAAAGTTTTCAGCTAATTATTATTATATCATATTACGATTGACGGAAACGTAGAAAGTCGGTGGAAAGTCTTTGAATGTTTAAATAGTCTAGACTGTTAATGATATGGGATATAAATACGTATATTGATGAGATTATTGTGATACAAGTTTTAACAACTACTTAAATTTGAAAATAAAAAAATACGGTAATAGTGCCCGGTAACGGCAATATTCTTACTCCTTTTAATTATGGGCAAGGTGTGGTGTGTGTGTTCGTGATAATAGGTTTGTATGTAATTAAAAAACCACGACATAAGAATAACATACCTTCAGTACTGAAAAAGTGTTTACTTATGATCTTCAAAATTTATAGCATAGATGACTCTTAGCTATAACGTACAGATTTTTTTATTATTGAGTATTAACACGTAGTTAATTACATAACACACGACGATTATGCTAATTGTGTTTTATAGTAAGTTAGTTCATAAACAGTTTACTTTACGTGTATTGGTTTTTGTGAATGTATATAGTAGTCGAATAATAAATAAACATGTAACGTTAGTACCTTATAATCATCAGTCACCCAGCCTTTTCCCAACTCAGTTGGGTCGGCTTTCCAGTCTAACTGCGATGCGGCTAAACTTCGATAGTACCTTATAATATAAGTATGAAACAATTAACGACTACCTAACTGACCTGATAGAATGAACGAATGGCCTTATATGACATGGCAATCATTTTAGAATCAGAGGCGTTACCCACTTTTTGTAATTTGCTCGTTCCATTGCCCTCAGAATTTTCGTTTTACCATCCTTCTCACTCGAAATATCGGTAACTGCACAATAAATAATTTTACATACAAAAAACCAACTTCAACCGTAAACTAAAAAGTTGGGATATGTAAAGTTCTCTTCAATACAAATTAATCAAACCTAAACACAACGTTACTGCTGTAAATCGTTGATGAGTTCCCTCGACTGGCTTTCGGCTCCCCCATCAGATCGACTCCAATCCTTCATTAAATGGTAGTCCTTTATTATAAATAGCTAATGAAAAAATTAACAAACGTACTAGTTGCCCTTACAATATTTGAAGATTCCCCTCGATTTCTCCGTAATCTGATAATCAGATCCCGGTTTCCTTATTATGGGGTCCCTTGGAAATATCTCCTTTCCAAAAAAAAAGTATTAAAATCGGTTCATAAACGACGAACCTTATCCACGAACAAACATAAAAAAAAATCGAATTGAGAAACCTCTTTTTTTGAAAGTTTATGAAAAAACTAATTTGTATATGTACTTTTGTAATAGGTAGTTTATATGTGTTATGCACTGTTCTACTCCATTAGATAGGCTCAACGGGAAGGCGTTGTGTGGATACACCGTTATATATAAGGGTGAATTTTTGAAAAGGGCTTGGATGGCCAAATTCGAAACTATAAGGAATAGCGAAAAATGCTCAAAGGAGTCACGAGCCCGATTTTGATGAGACTTAAAACCTCATCATTAGATTTTTGAAAAACCAATAATCCTAGCTGGGAATCGAACCCATTTATTTAAAAAAAAAACACACCCTATATTATTACACCATACGAGAGTGTGACTATTAAGGATCTTATTCTAGGTAAGACATACGGCAAACTAAAGGAAAGAGCTCATCTTTAACAAAATACATTTTATTTTTCTTATGTTAACTGATTAATTGTTCAAAATGTAGACCATTGTTTTCAATACATAGCTGTATTCCTCTGGAGACCCCAAGGATCGTACTGCATTCAATATTACAATGTTATTGATTCCGTTTAGAATATTCTCCAAAGAACGTTTCAAGTCATGAACTGTATCATTCGTGTCTTTGTAAATTTCGTTTTTAACATACCCCCAGAGAAAGTAATCTAAGGGGGTAAGATCCGGGGATCTTGCTGGCCAAGGCACAGGACCATGCGTTGCAATAAAATTGTCGCCAAACTGCTGAATCAAAATCTCGTTTACTATACGGATATTATGGGCTGGAGCTCCATCTTGTTGAAAAAATAACTGGTTGATCTGAAATTTGGGTAGGTACATGAAATATGAATTTTATTAAAATTCCAAATTTTCCTTAAATTTGCCGTATATCATTACTTCGCAGAATTTGATCCTTAAAAGCGACACTATCGTATGGTGGAATAATAAAGGATGTGTTTTTTTTTTCAAATCAACGGGACGATTCCCAGCTAGGATTTTTGGTTTTCTAAAAATCTAATGATGAGGTTTTACGTTTCATCAAAATCGGGCTTGTGACTTCTTTGAGCATTTTTCGCTGTACCTTATAGTTTCGGATTTGGCCATCCAAGCCCTTTTCAAAAATTCAGCCTATATAGTAGAAAATTGGTGCAATACATGGAAACAATTAAAGAGGACCAAAAAGCTTATGTGATGCTATCTACATCACAAGAACCAATTTAACTTACTTATTTGGGTCGACAATAATACGCGGTCGTGTATTACATGATACAGGCAATACGATGAGCTCGTAACAAGCTCCTGAATCAGAAGCGAGTAATCATCGATATAGGATTGTCGTTTTCCAATTAGCGGCGTGTCGGGAGTCGGTCCCTCGGCGAATGACAGCCCAGTCGACGGATAGGACGCTTGCGGTAGCGGTAGCTGAGTCTTGGGAAAGAAAACGTGTTGATATTTCGAAGCAGAATGTCTTAAAAAAGTCATAATATTACTAAAGTACTTTAAGTTTAAAATATAGAGATAAGAAGTCAGCTTTCAAGATATAGTTACGGATGTCATATTTCAAAATATACGAGGGTGGATTGAAAAGGCCTAACCAAGAAAATAAAAACATAATAAATGAAATATATTTTTATTTTTCAACGTAATCACCATCAAGTTCAATGCACTTTTGCCATCTTCCCTTCCAAGCATTTAGCCCGTTGAAAAAAAAAGATTCTCCCTTAGAGTCAAAATATGCGTCTACTGCTGCTTTGACCTCGTCATTTGTCAAAAATCTTTGACCTCCCAATTGCATTTTTGGGTTAGGGAACAGAAAAAAGTCGGACGGTGGCAGATCAGGTGAGATGCGATAACAGTTCAAAGCCATAGTTGAGAATTTCTGCCATTGATTGGACAGACGTGTGAACACGAGCGTTATCTTGATGAAACAGGACTTTTCTTCTGATCATTCCTGGACGTTTTTCTTTTATTTCCTCTCGTAAACGACGTAGTAAGGCAGTAATAATCAGAGTTTATAGTCTGACTCCTTTCAAGATAATCAAGCATAATCACAACCTTCGAATCCCAGAATACTGAAGCCATCACCTTACTTGCCGACAAAATCTACTTAGCCTTTTTGGGGGGTGGTGCATCAGGTCTTTTCCAGTGTTTTGATTGTTGTTTTGTTTCCGGTGTACAGTAATGAACCCATGTTTCATCCATAGTGACAAAACGATTCAAAAAATCACATTCATCAGCTTCAAATAACTCCAAACAGTCGCGTGCAATAGTCAATTGCATCCTTTTTTGCTGAACTGAAAGCAGCGGAACCCACCTCGCAGGCACCTTGTGGAAACCCAACACGTTGACTATTATGTTTTGAGTACGTTCATAAGAGATGACTATAATCTCGGCTATCTCTCTAATTTTCAATCTGCGGCCTCCCATAATTAATTCGAGTATTTTATTAACATTTTAGTCAGTAGTGGACGTCGAATGCCTTACAGAGCGGGGTCCGTCTTTCACATTCTCCCTACCACGCTTGATTTCTGCTATCCATTTTTTGACGGGTGAATATGAAAGAACGCAATCCCTTAATGTACTGAACATATCATCATGGATGGCTTTTGATGACAGCCCCTTCTTATGGACGTACTTAATGACGGCACGCTGCTCGATTTGCTCCATTTGCGAAAATGATGTCAGATTGCTTTGCTTTATAAAATTAAAACTAATTATCGCACACGTTTAAAATTTCACACAATTAAAATGACTGAACTGAACTAAATAATGTGGGTAGAACAATGGTAAGTAAAATGTTTTAAGAAAAAACTTTTTAAAATTATATAATAGCATTAATTTTTCGCAGAATTAAAAGGACAACAAAACGTCGACAATTGTTTCGCCTCTAAACGAGGCATTATCAAGACTGTCTCAGAGAGAACAGCTGTTCTCTCTGAGAAATGTTTTGTCATGGATTTTCGCCAAGTAACGCCTGTTTCTATATTTAATGTGGGTAGATTTGATTTTTAGAACTAAATGGATCAGTGTTAGGCCGACTACTTTTCAATCCACTCTCGTATAATCAGTAGTTATTAGTATTACATTTACTACACTATAAATTGCTGATTAAATTCAAATATTTCCGCATAGCGTTACAGATTGGCGATGGTTGACGCACTGAGTCAATTAAGTTTTTAATTACTGGCTTTCTTGAAGCCCGCCCGGTATTAAGATCCATTCATTTGATCGAATTGCCGGCGATCTGTGAAGTGGATTATGTAAATTTCATTACGGTTGTGTAAGTAGAAGTGTTGGTGTTAAATTTAAATTGCAGTTAAAACTATTTATTTACTGAAAACATTTAATTTTACTACTGCCTGTATACGTATAACCTGTCTTTCTTAGATTCTTAACTCCCCGAAGAGGCCACACAGCTGGCCAAAGTCCGCAGGGCGCCACTGGAAATACCTTCTGGGGTCACCGGAGACGCCCGCAGCAATGGACATGCAAGCGGCCTCGATCTCGCAGAACTTAAAAAGATTCTTTAGGGACGATAGGAGTCAGGTTAAAATATATTTCTCTCATATCTATGACAATAATTAATAATAGAAACGAAAATGATTTGATTAATACAAAGCCTAATATTAGAATTTCACTAACGAGGTACCTTTAAGCTGCTTTGTTATAAATCCTGCAGTTTAATGGAAACTATTGCTGAGGTGATTACTATTCGCTTATAACAGTGATGGACCTATCGTTGTTAAGGATTAGTCACACCAACACCCGAAAACATGTACTCGTTGGATTTCATCCATTTTTTGAAGAAATAAGCAAATATAAAACAAAAAGGTACCTTAAATATGCCTATTACCTTATAAATTAACTATGCAATTATAAAAGTATCAAAAATGTTTAGAATATTAAAAACCAAACTAAAGTAAAAGATACATAAAACGTGGTCGCCTTATAGTCGAACAGTAGACCTCGCATTTATTAAAATTATTTTTTGGGAAATTCCCCCTTTTTTTTTTTTTTTTTTTTTTTTTTTTTTTTTTTTTTTAATTCCGCGACCCAAGGCCGCGGCCGCTCTAACGTCCGTTGCCGGGCGTCTCTGGTTACTAGTAGAGGGTATGTCCAGTGGCGCCCGGCGGGGGAAATTCCCCCTCGCAATAAAAAAGATAAAAAAATCATTTTAAATAGGTAATAGAATACTTGTGCCAAGTTTCGTGGAGACCGGATAATAAATGTGGCCGCTAGCCTTGAAAAACATTAAAACATTATTTGACCATTTTTACCTAATTTTTCCCCCAATTCAAAAAAGTTGACGATGAAAAAAAAAAAAATCAGGGATCACTTGTGCCAAGTTTCGTGGTAGTCGAATAAAAACTGTGGATGCTAACCCGGAACACATACAGACAGCGAGACAGACAGATGGACGAAAGAAAAATTGTCCAATCGATATGTAGACACTTCGCTGGGTGAATAAAGTTAAATAAACCAATCATTCAGGTTGTTAGAAAAATGTTTCTCAAGGCTTTTGACACTTCGATTATTACTGCAAAGAAAAATGAGAGATAAGTAATGAAGAAGTCACTTTGCTGTTGGTACTTCAGGTACTGGGCACAAAATAATAATTGAAATACAAAAGTACCTACTTAGTGACCTGAGCTAACTAGGACATTTTTTTCCCTTGAACTAGATAGGCAAATAGATATTTATGTTGTTGGTGTGTATCAAGCCTAATACGTAGGTGCCGCGAGTGTCGATCCACCTAATTTCGTTCCGTAATAACCAGTCTCGGAACGGACATCACATACAGTATCTTTGTGGGAACTGTGCGTCACGTCATCAGCGAGATGACCGATGTCAGGGATGCCACACCTCACTTTCATATTCTTTTTTCAAGATATTAAAAGTTATAATCCCTTTAAATAGCGCAAACAAAACATAAGTAATACAAAAGTACCAATAAAGATATTTTTTTTATTTTATAAAAAAACTACATCTATCATTACAGATAAAATAAATAATTGCATATTTATAGTGTCTTTTCCAAATTCAACGTCCCCTGTAAACCACAGGCTAGTAAGTATATCAAACACACAAAACGCACACTTGCATGGTTTTCAGTCACAGTGAGCAATGCTTACCATGATGATCCTCTGAAGTTATCCTTCCGAGAGCGTTCCTGTGACGCCCGGTAATGTTACAGTAGTGCGGAATTGGGAAAAAAATCACACTGGTCCCGTTACAATTGTTCTCCAAAATACAAGATGTTTCCTAGTTTAGAGGCAGTTGCTTGTACAGATCAGACATGTTATGTTAAGTAGTGTTTTATGAAAATAACAATTATTGTTTATTATTGGTCAAAAAAGTAAAGTTCTTCAAAGTTATATTGGTAACGAATTGGATAAGGTACTTAATTTTCTCGATCTAATAATTTCCACAAGCTCGGGTCAAAACATATCAGAAGTATTCTTGATAACGTGGTAACCCTATATGCATTTGTGTAGAAGGATGTTAGTTATTGTAGTGCGGAACTGAAATCAATGGGGTTGCATGGACGTTGATGATAAATTGCTAGTTGAGGTTAAGTTTGCTTATGGTTTTAGAGGTTTACCTATCAACTATGCTAATAAGCTGTGTTGCGGATTAACGAATACTTAAATCAAAAAATCTCTTAATGTTTTTAAAATACCTATCTAATAATACCCCACTCTATGGGACAGATGCGATAAAAAAATCATAGCCACTTTACGTAATTTTTTTTTCATAATTTTATTCTAGTACTTTGTCGGCTTAGTATTCATGCAAAGTTTCGTGTTTCTAGCATTAGTCGTTCGGGAGGAAATCCGAGGATGGATGGACAGCCGGGGACGGCCATGACGAAACAATAAGGGCTGCTAGACTTGAACTACAGAGCCCTAATACCTACTTAGTGATACTCCCACATAAAATAAGTTTCTAGTAAGCTGCTAGTAAAATATATTCTAGGTTAGGCTATTTATATCATTGCGGTTTCTTGTAAATTTGTCGGAAGGTATCATGTTCTCATAGTTTGTGTTGCATAGAGTCACTACATTGAAACGAAGTTTTGTATTCTTGAATGCTACTAAGTCCGATGAGACTCAAGACTTATTGTTTACTGATGGAGAATAAACTCTTGATCGAGTATATTTCTCTATTTGAAAGTCATTACAAGGGAAATGCTCTGACCACTGAGCTACGTTGACGAATTACCGACACCATCCAATCTTTGCTGCATATTTACTTTCTAGATATCGCTAACCTAGAAATTTCTATTGGTCATCGCAGCTCAGTGGTCAGAGCATTCCCCTTGTCAGGGAAAGGCCGTGGGTTTGAGTCGTGCAATGACATTTTAGTGTTTGTGATTTACTTATAATTTCTATCTAAATATAAATGGTTCGAATACTACTTGAACAAATTTTGTGCCTAGGAATTGTGTACTTGGTATACTTATGATACTTTTCGTGATGATGAAATATTAATAAAGATTTACGTAGTTAGTACCTACATATCACAATAATCTCCGAATTTAACCTAGGATGCCTCTTTAGTAGGTATATGTATAGCTTGCTCATCTATCTAACTAACTAACCCTAAAGATCAGTGCTAAGGATAGTTCACACGACACGTCTGTCACCGAGCGTGATACGTGACTTAGAAAAGTGTAAAAGCTACTACACACAGTGCCGGCGGCAGTGACGCCGGGTTTATGCCGTTTGTGGTTGTGACAATCATTATGTATCAACTGACGCCGGCACCCCGCGCAACCCGCCGGCACAGCCCGGCGGCCATGCCAGCCGCTTCTTTGCGCGGCAAGCCGGCGGCTTTGTAAGCCGCCGGGTTAGCAGCGGCATGGCACTGTTTGTAGCAGCCTTAACACCGAATAACACGTCCCCGTAAGTTTACGAATACGAAACACTTAACAACGAATGCACGCTTTTTTTATGAATAAATTTGAGTGCGTTTGACCGCAATCTTACCTGATGTTAAGTAACGATGCGGTCTAAGATGAAGCATGCAAACTCAAATAATGCCTATTTACTCTTGCCTTGAAAATCCCAAGATTAATGTATCGGGGAGCAATGACGCTGAAAGGGAATTCCAATCATTAGCGGTTTGCATGATGAAAGAAGAAGACTCTAATAACTAAGAACTCTCTAAAAGACTTTAATAAGTGTTCATCAAGTATAGATAAGGTACTCAAAACATCTAATTATAATACTGAGCGCCTTAATACATTTATAAATAACCACTCGTGCAACATCAACTGCACAAGTCCTCCTCAATCTTTGGAGCACCAGGCTTCCCTTACAACTGGCTCCCCTTCTACTTCATTAGTGTATAAATTGTGTGACAGTGTAAAAAGTAATAGTCATACTGGTTATACTAAACTAATTTTATTTAGTGATGATATTGGAACTGATTTTGGTTCTTTTCTGATACAACAATTTAATTCAAATTGTTATTCAATTATTAATAACTGTTATCCAGGTGCATCTTTAAATGAAATTATGCAAAAGATATTAGAATATAATTTTGACTCAAACAGTAAAATAATTATTTTCTGCTCAAACAGGGGTAAAATTAACAAAAATGAACTATCCCTATACTTTGACAAAATGCAAAACTTAAATGTTGAACATGTAGTAATGTTTACATTACCATATATAAAATGTGTGCCAGACGTGGAAAATTCTCTTAGATATAAGAAATTTACAACTCAATTTAACTAGCCAATATAATAATAAATTCCATGTAATTGACGTTAATTCTGTTTTTAAGAGAACTGTATATAAATACAATTTGTCAACTTCTGACAGTAAGTTTAACGATAACAAACATATTGTTTATGTAAACAAAGGAAGGTATTTTTTACCAAAGCATTATAAGAGACAAATAGCAAGTTAGCTATTCAATTATTTTTAAACTTCAGCCAAGAACTTGGCTGACAAAACTGCTTCTATTGAGCAATGTAGATTTAGTGTTAAGACTTTGGAATCTGTTCCAAGTAATTTAAATTAAGTTCTACGACAACAGAGGCAATATTACCCTTTAGCAGACATAGTCAATTAATTGAATTAAATTTAGTTACAAATATTAAGGGCCCAGACCGCGCACGGATAAAGTCGATTTTGAGCGACAGCAGCGCTATTGTTGCCCGAATCATCCGACGGGCGGGTGAATGACCCAGAGAGCGCGATTTTGAAAATGTTTTGCGACAAACGTTCCACGTTGAGTTATTGTTATTGAAGTTGAATATTTACAGCATAACAAAAATGTTGAATTATTGGAAATAAACGACTGCCTATTTGTAAAATATTCCAAGAGTAGTTTTCGTTATAAAATGATCCTAATTACTAGATAAATAAATAAGAGTAGTTTGAGACACAATTTTTATGATTTTCTATTTATAATAAACAATCAAGAGCAGGTCCGGACTGACCTTTTTGTATTCTACTTACCTAAAATTCCAACTACGAGTACCTATGTATTTATTTGTAATTTTACTACCAAAGTTTATTCTTATTTCGTAAAATTTTCATTCAATAAAATAATTGCAAATTCAGTAGGAAGTACGGTCGAAATAACATCACGCCTTTCCTCGCTAGTGTTTATATCTACGCAAGGAAATGTGCCTATTGCGTAAACTCAAATACTTTTTGCTTACGATCACCTCGCAATCTAAAAAATCTTCTAGGGTTGTACAAAAAATTGTCAATAAATGAAACACAAGTATAAAAATGGTTCATATAATTAAAAGTAAACAAAATATGAGTCGCCACCTAAAAAGCGTGCTAGGGTTGTACAAAAATTAGTTATAAACAAACATGAAATTTATAAATTATTCATATACTTAATTAAACGAAAGTAAACAATAACAAAATATGAGTTTAAGAGTTTCTAATGTTTTTTTCATTTTAATGATTACTGATCAAATTCTGATTTCTACTAATTTGATGATAAAATCAATTGCTATTGCAAAACCTATCAGAATGAAAATGTTACCAGCTGCCCGATTCACGTAATAAAAACCGTAGCGTAGTGACTTAAAAATGTCACTTCGCACACTTTTTAACCGACTTAAAAAAAGAAGAAGATTCTCAATTCGCTGTATATTTTGAACCGATGAAAGCTGGTGATCCCGTGTGGTCACATTTTAATTTCATTAGGATCGGACCTTGGGTTTACACCAGGTAACTCTTCAAAATCGTATAGGAATTGTATAGAAATTGAGCTATTGGAAGATTTATGACAATCCAAGACTAGATAAGTAAGTGCGTTAAAAACAGAAAACCAAAAGGCGATTTCTAAGTTTCTAAGTTAAAACGACTTTTGAACTGGCGTGTTTACGTGAATCGACCGGCTGGGTAGTTAAGTTACCTCAGTCTCTTTCAAAATCATTAGACGTTCTTCTCTTTCAAAACACGTAAAGCTCTTTCTTTCCTCTCTTTCATAGCCTCTATGACATTGGGCGGGTCACGAATAGGCATGCTTCGTGACTGCCGAGGATCAACTAATTCTGGAAGGAGGCAATCGTAATAAAATCTAACTAATTTCATCTCCATTTTCTCCTTCCAAAATTTGTCGTCCTTTTCTATAATATAAACTTTCATAGGTACAGTAGCACCAAACCAGATGCCAAGCATGCAAACGTTTCTTTTAGTTATATGTAGCTGTCCCTGAATTTGGAAATACCAGTAATGATTTTTATTTATGACATAACCCTTGGAAGCCTTGTCCTTAACCCAAAAGGTATGTTTGGCCATTGCTTCATCAAGAGTCATGCCAGCTAAAGAATGTGGGCACTTAATTTCAATTAAACCGTTTGCATAAATGCCATCTGGTGTAGTACCAAGAAATTCATATTGATCGTCGACGAACAAACCGCAACCTTGTATACTAATATTCTCTTGAATTTCTAACTGTCTAATTGCAGTTTCTTCGTTTTCGATACCGTACCGTACAGCAGGCAAACTGGAGATATTACTACCATAAACGATTTTACAAACAAAAGCAGCACAACTTGTGCTCTCTCGTTTTTTACAAACTTCCCCGAACGATGATGAGGTTAGTAATTTTCTCCTTGTACTCATCCACTCAGCACTACTTCTTTGCAAATGGGTCGACCTTTCAAGCTCCTCTCTTTCAGCACAAGACAACTTTAAATCAACTAAAAAAGATGACTTGGCTTTCTCATATAATTCTGGACTCAGATCAGGTTTTTCGCAGTTTGGTCCATAGTGAGCGTCTTTCGATACAGCGCTGTGGCTTTTTTTCAATCTTAATTTAGGTTTAGCAATTAAACGGTTTCTACGATTACTATTTTCCACTTTCGCGATCAAAGGATTAGGACTAGATTTAAATATGACTTCATGAGTTTTACTATGAATCGATCCCGTATTAAAAGACACAACAGCAGCTGCGCATCGGCCCGCATAAGAACCACGGGAAGAATAATTTACACGCTTACCCCCAACTAATTTGGCAATTACTCCGTTAAAACTTTCAACTATATTACTTGTGCAATTATGAATTAAACTTCTAGAATGATATGACAGTCTTTTACTTAAAATTTCTACCGCGTCCATTAATCCGCATCCAACAATTGCTGGAAGTAACCCAACAGGTTCTATTCGACGAGTGTCAGGTCTACAAAAATACTCCTTGCAATGTTGGTGATTACCAAATACGTGTTGTGGACCATTTAGAATATCTTCACTAAGATTTTTTATTTTTTCTTCGAGTGACTGATTTTGATCCCCCCAATATTTAATCGCGCATTTTACACCCGTTCTTAAACGCAAATACCTTTCTTTTAGGAATTTCCGCAACTCGCAAGGATACTTAGTGTCTTTCGACAATTTCTCCAAGCTATTGCAGTAGTTTCGTAAAAGATGATTTTTGCATTCAATTTTCTCTACTATTAAATTATCGTACGGACGCGAATCTAATATTTTTTATAAGTACTGGAATCGCCGTCTGCTACAAATTTATTATAAATTACACCGTGATCAACAAAGGAACGTTTAAACCCTTCAACTATTATGGTCGATTCCATCCCGGTAGATGATCCTGAATAATTCTTGAAACAATGGTGTTCTGGGGGCTGACTGTTGTTCTTTGCGGCTCGTGCACAGACTACGCAGTATTTATTTTTAACTCCAAAAAACAATACTTTATTAGTTTTAATGCCAATTATCGCAGCTGCGCCGGATAAGGCGGAAAAATTCTTACCATAAGATCTCTTGCTCCAACAACCGTCAACAGCAACAGATATTAATGGTGTACCATTTTTATCAACACTACCTATAGACACTGCGTACTCCGCTTCTTCCTTGACAGCTTCTGCCATGGAATGTGCTGCTGTCTTTTCCCACCAATCGCAAACCGTATTATTAATTTCACTGTACAATGAAGGTGACATGATTGGTAGGGCTACTGCGGCACTTAATGTTTTTAACTGAGAGTAGCTCCCACCAGATGATATGATACCAGACACAATTTGATGATTCACTTCCATGCTATCTTCTTTCTTTTCAACCAAACACAGTAAATTTCATATTACACATATTACTACATTTTATGATGAGTTTTGAGTCCAGACCAACTTTTACTTCACCTATTATACTGAGGTAACTTAACTTACAATCCATTGGACCGTGGTCCCCTATGGCCTGAAGAGCTTTAAAAAAAAAGAAATATCCACTACTCTACGCCCAACTTCCACTTCATCCACCTTTCCCTCTTGACGGTTGTCAATAACTAGTTCCTGTAAAGAAAGATAATGGCTTGATTTTTATTATAAAAAATAATTCAAAAGGTATGGGCCAAATTTCTTCAAACATAGCTAAGAACTCCCTTAGAATACATCTTTGAAACACAGAACACTAGATCAAAATCTTAAACGTTTTTATCAGTCTTCGTCAATTATGAAAGTGAATAAATAAACATAATAAAAAACTGGTTGCTTGTAAAGTCGGTTTAGGACGATAATTTTATCGGATAACGTCATAATATTATTCTCCATCGCTTGTACTGCGCTCTCGCTTGACCCTAGCGTGACATAATGTGACACTTTTTTGTGCGTGTTGCCGGTGTTCATCGATTTATAAGACGTTATCACGTCATAAATTTAATAAATCCGACTATATGCATAAAAACTCAAAAGGTAAAAAGAAAACAAGTCTACGGTCTTGAATTATGTTACATAAAAATAAATAAGAACACTATTGTAATAAATCGAATTCAACAGTTGAGACCCATTGAAATCCTCACAGGCTCGAAGATATTCCTGACTAGCTAAATATTTCTTTAGAAATAGGCCCCGACTGCTAAATACGCTATATTACAATGGTGTTGTTATTTATTTTTATTACACATTTTCATTTTTTAATCTGTCGGGTTTTAACATTTTTATTGTTTATTTATTTATATTCATAACTGACGAAGACAAATATAAAAGTGCAAAAGAATTCATACAATATTATGTTCGTGACGAACAGAAATTATAAATTTCCTTTACGCTATACGTATTGGTTTTTTATGGCGTCACTTATTCTATGTCACTCGGGCTTAGAAGACAATTCTAATGATACTAAAAACATTAAAATCGGTTCAATAATTTTGAACTTATCGTGCCACAAAGATATATTACTTAGTATACATACATACATACGTACACCAGTCGCGTAAAAGATAATATTTTACAAAAAAAATTCTTGATTTTGGTAAAATACGAGATTTGAACGTGAATTTTCTTTTGAGAAAGTAATTGAGAAGTATGTGTTTGTCTCACAATGAAAATAATAAATATTGCAAAAAAAAACTTAGGTACTGAGATTTTGTCTTCGCCCATCACTAGCTAGTTTGTTTATTTATGTAACAAGTCTACAAGAATTACGTATAACAACTTACCTCTATACAGCGCGTAGCAGTGTTGCTCGGAGTCTCGGCCTGAAGGTTTTCTTCATTTTCAGTACTGGAAATATTATTCATCAATATCCACTTTTTATTTATTTTGTAATTTTTGTACAACCCTACGCCAGGCACGGCGCGCGCGCGCCCGTGCAATTTCTGATAGGAAACATACCTACTTCCACTTCCACATATTTAGACATGATGAACATGAAAACTAATAATACTGTAACTAATAATAGTGTAAGCAAACTCATTGCTTTGAAATACATAAATATATGAAAACTAATACTATATTATGTAATAAAATTTATTATTATGAAAATTGTTCCTATAGAAATTGACTTTATTACTTATATAGATATTGAAATTACGTAATTATTACCTACTGGACATTGTAATTTTTCTTCTTAGACTGACATACCTAATTGTGTACCTATCTAATTACATGTCAAATCAATATTTACATGCTGTTGTAGGTATATGTCTGAATCAGGCGATCTAAATCATTGTACCTATTTGCTTTGTAATGTACCTACCCTGTTCAAAATGCAAATAGATTATATTATTATTACTACTAAGACATGATAAGCATACACACAAATAAAAGTAATAAAACTAGGATTTTTACTTGACACTAACACAAATCTAGTAAATTTTTTCTAGGTATTTAGGACAAGACGTAGTCAAGTAGGCAGGTAAATAAATAAGTAGGGAGGAACTTACATTTTATTCCGAGATCTTTTGGCTTTCACGTTTTTATAATGCGTACTAAATTTTCTTTTCGCTGGCATGGCACTCAGCAAATTATCCTGCGAAAAGAGACCCTCGATTACCAATTACGTTTATGATATCTATTGCCTTTATCATGTTGAAAAATCTATGTATGTCGTGCAGAGAACTATATACCCCGCCAGTTCATATCTCGAGAAAATAAGGTGGGCAGGGCTTTGATTGTTTCAAGCCTGAATTGATACCTACTTTACAAGGTTCATAAAATGACCTACGCAACAAAGTAAATAATTTTGTATTTCTTACGATTTATATCTAGTTCCATCATGGTTTTCTTTCAGACTTTCATTATATCGGTACTTTCTATTTACTGAAAGTAAATTAGTTATAAAAATATTGTACTTACAGTTTTTCACAAAAAACACAAATTCACAACACGTAATTTTGCTGTAGCATCCGACACGCGTGGAGTCACTTTGAAATTCTATGGCGCACTGGCGATTAGTTGCGACGATCGTTCTATCGGGACGCGTTTGAATTTGCATACATTTTTCTATGGAGAATTTACGTAAAACATATCTAGATTTTAGGGCTTTAAAAGGGGAAGTCTTTGTTTGTAAAGGTACAAAAAAAAGTACATGGTTATATTTATTGGCTTTTTCAGTGTTCAAAAAGTGTTTCTTTTTATCAATTTGTGTTGATTTATTGGGTTAAATCTGAAAAATACGAAGGCAGGTTTTCGAATTTTTTCTCAATTTTGTGCGTTTGTTGACGTTTATTATATAACAACTACAGGGTTTTAAGAGTTAAAACTAGCACTAACATCATTTTTGGTCTTTCATTTTAATATATACAAATTATCGTTGTTATTAATCATATGTAAATAGGTTAAATATGAAAAATCGTAACACTCTTTTCGGTGATTTTCACGATCTGGGCCCTTAATTATGTTAAAAAATGCCCTCCAAATCAAAAAATGTAAATTATATCAAAATAGGGCATCAAAATATTGGTTGTTTAACACATGGCAAAGAGTTAGAGTTGGAACTGTTAATGAATTCAGATAATATTGATATTTTTTGTATTACAGAACATATGCGTAAGTCGAATGAGCTCATGTTCAATTTCAGTAATTAGGGTTGGTAGTGCATTCTGCAGGGTGACCACAGTACGGGGGGATCTTTGATTTTATTAAATAAAAAACTTAAATTTAAAGAATGGAAAGATATTGTGTCTCTTTCTCTAGAGTGTAGAGTCGAACTGTCTTGCGTGGAAATGGAGCAATTCATAGTAGTATGCGTGTATAAACCTGGAACCTCGCCCTTTTGCGAATTTGAGGAACTTATTGACAAAGTTCTATGTAAACTTGGAAAAACTAATAAGTACCTAATAGTTTGTGGTGATTTTAATGTCGATTTACTTGTTAATACGCCTATGAGTTATAATATTTTAAATTTATTTAAATCACACAATCTTACAAACTTATTTTTGGAGGCTACTAGATATTAGGCTACAATAGCCACTTGCCTGGATAATATATACAGCGATATGTTGCCAGAAAGTAAAAGTATTATAAAAAAGCTAGATTCAGACCATTGTGGGCAAATAGCATCTTTTAAAATCACTAAAGACAAAGTTATAAAACGTAAAATATTATGTAGACCAATAACTGGTGACCGCTTGGAACGTATGAGGGTTGGACTTTGCAATAAAATTCCATTCTTAGACACTGGCTTAGATCCAAATGTAATGTATAAATAATTTTTTGGTTCTTTTTACAACGAGTTCAACTCCATATTCAAGTCTAAGGAGGTCATGATTAGTGATAGTCCTACTTTCAGTGAATGGGCCACTGAGGGTAAATACAAAAGTAGACAAAAACTTTATGAACTATACTCAGAAAGACAGCTTAATAGATCAGTTGAATTTCTAGATTATGTTAAAACTTATTCAAAAAAGTTTAAAGCAGAGTGCAGACAAAGTTAAATCTACTTGGAAAATTATAAACGCGGAGAATTATAAAGAGGTCAACAAAAATTAAATGATAATAATTTTAAACTTAATATAAATGGTAAAATAACAACATCAGACTTCGAGGTCGCTAACGAATTTGAAATTTTTTTCTCCCGAATTCCTGTAGATTTGACAAAAACCTCTTCAACGGCACTGCCGCCGGCACTGTTTGTAGCAGCCGTAACACCGAATAACACGTCCCCGTAAGTTTACGAATACGAAACACTTAACAACGAATGCACGCTTTTTTTATGAATTAATTTGAGTGCGTTTGACCGCAATCTTACCTGATGTTAAGTAACGATGCGGTCTAAGATGAAGCATGCAAACTCAAATAATGCCTATTTACTCTTGCCTTGAAAATCCCAAGATTAATGTATCGGGGAACAATGACGCTGAAAGGGAATTCCAATCATTAGCGGTTCGCATGATGAAAGAAGAAGAGGTGGAATATCAACCACATACAGATGGAATCTCAGACCACGCCTTGATGTCCGATGATGGAATGGTGCTGGTGGAATTAATTCATGCAGTTCCTGCGCACACTCTCCGAAATGTAACCTGTAGAAGACACACAGACTCGCAACCAGACGGCGATGGTCGAGGCTCTGAAGTCGGTTGCTTGTGAGCGCCTCATCGCTTATAAGTTTTCTGGCGCGTCTGTCAATAGCTTCCAGGGCCTCAAGCTGGTAGCAGGCGGATTCATCCCAAAGGTGGAGGTAGTTTTTTCGAAACTGTTTTAGCCCTGGATTCTATGTAGCTTCCAAAGTTCAGGTTGGATGATAAGTCTACACCAAGGAGCTAAAGATGCTGAGTCACAGGTACAGGGACATCCCGGAAAGTAGGAGCTTTGATGAACGGGCTCTTTTTGGCGGAGTAAAATTGTTATTCGGTGTTACACTTTTCTAAGTCACGTATCACACTCGTCTGTCACCATAGATAAAAAAGTAGTAGGTACCGATGCATAATTATAACTGTGACGAAACCCTTTTAAAAGTTTAATTATCTGATAATAGAAAAAGTAAAAATAAAAGTATTAAAACTATATTCAAAACTTTCAATTCTAAAGAATAGGTAACATGACCCTGAAATTTTTGATAGCGCCACTTAGAACCTCTTGAATATAACATTTATTTACAATAAGAATTACAATATACATAATTATATACTAAAAATATTTATATTACAAAATATCGTTTAAAAAGTCCTCCGCGTCATTGCCGACTGGGAAGGTTCCCAGAATGCTGGCTGTGTTGCCACGTTGGATGGCGATACTTATTATTTGGGCCAGAAAATAGACAGCCTTCTGGTCCTGAGAAGCATAGATTAAGCGTTTGGCAATGTCTCGTCAATAAAGTCGGCGAGCACTCGGACCCCATGACCCCAGTGTCTCAACCCCAAACGGCTCAAATATGTAATCACCTGCTAGGTTAGCATATTTACGCCGTTTGAGACCTTCAGCCGATGCAGCAGCAGCACCGGCACATCCGGATGTGCTTGGAAGGTGTGAAGGTGCTAAGGTGTCACAGTAACGCATGTAGCGAATATAACTGTACGGTATAACTTGAACTCGCGACCTGATACCAGGGTTTTTCATTATATCAAACCTTAATTTTCAATTATGTACAATCTGTCCATTCGGCCTTTTTTCTTGATTACCGACCACGCTATTCGCCAAACATATTAAATTTTAAACAGGAAATCGATGCTAAATGGCTTATGGATTTGCCACCCCTATTCACTACCTACCACTTACAACCTATTTTTGTAAGTAGAGAGTGTAAGGGGTTGAAATTCAAAAGCTGTTAGTCATTTAAACGCTTTTGCTATAACTGAAATATTAGTTATAGTAATATAGTCCGAGACGCCCAGGACCTTAATTGGCTGTCCCATAGCGGCTGGCACGTAAGATTTTGTTACCTATCAACTACATTTCATCGCAAGGCAAAGGGTTTCAATTCTTTTTCAAAATTACAATATAGCTGCTACTTTTTATTAAATTCATTCGGCCATTTTGGACATAACCCAATAGGCAATAGGCTTGCCCCCTATTACGTGGGACTAAAACAAACTTAAAGTAGTGGGTGTGTAATGCACCTCTGCCTACCCCTTCGGGGATATAGGCATGATTTATATGTGTCTGTGTGTAAAATATTAGATTTAAAAACGAGGAAAAAAAATCTTTAGGTAGGTATGAACGAATTGTGTTAAAGCTCACGGCACTTTGTAAAAAGTGTTTATTTCTATGTTAAGTGAGCATTAATAAGTAGGGGAAGTCAGCTCAAAGCGGCCACGTTAACTTTAAGTATAAAAATACCTATTGCGTAGGTACTATTTTCATATCAGATTTTTTAAATAGATGTCGGTGGAGGTTCTTCAATTAATTATAGGTAGGTACAAGTCAATTTGGTTAGATTTGTGAGCACAAGGGTGTTGATTTCATTATAAAGATTAGGTATTGGTTGTAAGTAAGTTTACCGTAACTTGTTCAACCGCTTGGTTCGAATGTCTAGATCGCGCTATCGTTTGATATCGTCGGTCAACCAGTATATAAGTAGTTTAATCGAGAAAATGTAATTTGTACACCTGCTTGTACCTGTTTTGCTGTTGTTTATATAGTTCGTGGCCTCCTTGCGTGGACGGACTGGTTGCTAATAAGAAAGGTAATAGGTTGTCATTAATTGACAGACTGTTGGTCTAATATCAAATATCGGTGTTCCTCGATGTAGTAATTCTTGGTGAATTATAATTTTAAAGACTATTACTTACCATCTAAATTCAGGAATGGGATAAAAAACCTACGAAGATAACCCACTGAAAAATTTGCGAAAATTTTTTTTTCTTCACATAATCTGTGAAGAAAAAAAAATTATATATATAAATATTAGTGGCACTAAGTCAATATATTACCTTACTCTATGCACTAAGTGCAATTTTGGAATGCATGCAAGATGCATTTGGCATGCAATTATGTAATGGCATGAAGCTTTATCGTTTGGATTGTTGCTATTTGTGGTAAAGTACATAGGTACCTATTAGAATTCCTGGTAAGCGATTTTAATCTTCTTGTTTTGATAAACGCCACGCTGACGGCTGAGGTTTTGTACTTGCTTATGTTGTGTTGAGATAATGAATTAGTTCAAATAGTCAATACCACAGTTTTACTTGTGACACTTTAGATAGTGTGCTGCAATGGGGTTCTCATATCACAGCCTTGGCAGGAGGACCTAGCTCGCGGTCTATGCCTATGCGGTTAGAAAGATTAATAAAACTGACTAATGAAAAAACGGCACGATTAGTTTATTTTAGCTACTTTCATAGCGTTATTTCATATGCTACTGCTGTGGGGCTCAGCTGCCGATATTGAGACAATGTTCATGTTACTGAAACGGGCTGTACGAGCAGTCTATAGACTCAGACCCCGTGACTCGCTGAAGGAATTGATTAAAGAAATTTGATTCAAACAGTTGCTTCTCGGTGTGTTTGCGACAACAACTTATACGTAATTACGGAGGAACATCGATCTCTTAAAAAAAGGAATCCGACAACTATAATTTTTAATACAAGAAAAGCCTTTAATCAATATTTATTTAAATACAACAAATGAAATGTCAATGTACATGACAAGCTTACAAAATTATTAATAAATATACAAAAACAAACAATTAATTAATCAGAAATAAAAAAAAGTCATAAATGCCCCGCTGAATGGCAATAGACAATCTTTGCAGCAGGAAAGACCCAGAGCGACTGTCACCGGACCTCTCCCTAATTCTACGTCCCAACTCCGTGAAAAAGCTGACAAGCCGTGACAAGACTTGGTGTCAGTATGGCCGAGTTAGTGGTCTCCTTGCGTGGACAGAATGGTTGCTAATAAGAAAGGTAATAGGTTTAAATGGGTTGTCATTAATTGACAGACTGTCGGTCTAATATCAAATACCAGTGTTCCTGGATGTAGTAATTCTTGGTGAATTATAATTTTAAAGACTATTACTTACCATCTAAATATATATATTCATCTATTAAATAGTGGTATATGTTTACTGTGGTTTTTTACGCTTAATTATACCCAAGTCGACCCGGGTGTTGGAACATTGGTCCTTGCGAGTCGAAAGATTGTTTTTTTGAAAAGCCCTTTTTTGAGTTTCAGAACAGGAACAGAGTCCAAGATCCCAAGTCGACCCGGGCGTTAACAAGGGTGTTCTAATTACAAAGTAGGTACCGTCTTACAAGTACTATTACGACTTCGCAATACCATTGACCCAGCTCCCACGTGTTTTGCATATTGAACTGATTTAATTATACACAGACTCACAATATAAATCACTACAACGAATGCTTTTAGACTGGACTCAAACTAGAAAAAGTTCCCTTTCGGGGGGAATTCGTTGTTCAAAATTTTTTATTTTCTGACAGAAATTCTCCTCTATAACAAAATGTATATAGTAGATTTGGCGATCCTATTCAGGATCCAAACCCAGGAGTGAAATCATTAACAAAAATACCAGATTCACAGTTCTTCATACAATTTAATTTTAATTTGACATACATGAACAAAGCTTAATATTAGAAAACCTCATACACATTAACTCACAAATTAATAATAAAGAGCGAAGCGAGCGCCATCCCAAGTCTCTGAATAAAACTGATAATCATCACGAATATTTCCGAACATTTCCGAACATCAATCTATTGACATTTTTGCCTAACTTTTTCTAAAGAGTTTAGTATCAAAGAGTAAGTTTGTTGATCAAAGAGTGTTAGTCTAAAAAGTTCCTGACTGTAGCTATTATATTTTGTATAAGTATACAGTTACTAGCTAAAGTTCAATGGTTGAAAAAAAACATACTTCCAAACCGCAATGGATTTCATATTGGTCGAAATTGTCCTACATCAACAGTATCACCAAATCACCCATAACGTCGGGGCTACCCACTTAATTACTACGGTGTTACTTTGACCTTAGTTTGACCTTAGATTGGGGGGTGTAGTCGGTACATGGACTCACTTAAAATAAAGTTTTTTTATTTAATTTTAGTCAGGTTAGACGGTCGGGTTAGACCGTAGGAGTAATCATTGCGACTCAACAATAATACACTCGTAAGCATAAGCACTGCTGTTATTTTAACTCTTGGGTTCAAAATACTTAGAAACGCAATACAATATACGGTATAGAATTAGCTCTACATTATACTGACAGCAGTATATTTTTTAGAACTCAATGCGTCGGTAAACTTTTAAGAAGAAAATTACATGTTATTGGTTTCTGCACTCACGTATACTTAGATAAAAATAAATACGTACATTTGGTATCTATTTAAGTTGCAGCAAGTTCTGTTATACCATACACAGTAATATAATTCTATATTACTAAATATAAAAAGTTAGCAGTTCTCTTAAATATAATAATGTAAATTATATTTGAGCCGTCGAAGTCTCTTGAAAGTTTCCATTCTTCTTAAAAGCTTTATAATAAAGGACCCGCCTAACAAGATTTTCAAATTTTCTAAATGCTTGAGTTTTTTTACGATGTAAAATATATCAGGTATTTTCCAGAAAATCGACCATTTACCTAATAAAGAAGTTTTGTCTGGCTATTAAAGCTTTTAGGGAATTAAAACGCTTGTCGTAAAGATTAAAGATGACTCTTGGGAAAAGAGGTTAGCTTTTATTTGATCTAAGCTTTTTAAAAAGCATCACCAAAGTCAGTTATATTATACTCTAACGGTTCTAAAAGAAAAATATAACTTTGGGATTTGTGACTGACTCGTTGACATCGGAACCTGTTTGTACATATTTATCTAGATTTTTAGCTATTATTTTGTGTTTATTTAGTAGTAGTTTAGTATTTAGTACTCGTTTACCAGTATGTATTTTTGGTTATCAAAGTTCTTAAAAACAAGGTACGTTAATTGGAGGTACGATATAGTTGTGTGCTGATGCTTTGATTATACATCAGTAGGTTAATATCAAAAGGTTAGGATAGATATAGGATGCCAGGAATTGTTTCAATGCTATTATAGAAGTGGCTGCAGCGCAGTACGTACGCTATCGGACTTACAATCGTCTGATTATTAATCTAACGCTGTAACCGGTGTGTGAGGCTCAATCCCGACCACTACATACTGACCTAAACACATTCCTTAGACAAGCAATTTAGCTTAGCTGGAATGGTTTAAAGGATTACAAGGAGCTGCGGTTACCACCACACAAAATGACGTATTTGTCCTCGAAGTGGTATTAGAAGCTTTTATTACGGTCATGTTACGTAAACTATTCTGTTGATCCTAAATTGTTATAGAATTTGAATCTATTTTAATTTCCAGGAACTTCCAGATCTTTGTAGTTGGACTCTGAGATTATTTTTGTTAATTCAATACTAGCTGATCACCGTGGCTCCACCCGCGTGATAAAATTTTCTCGTTCCCGATTCCCATGGGAAACACAGCAACGGGATAAAAAGTAGCCTATGTTACTCAGGGATAATGTAGCTACATATCAGTGAAAGATTTTTTTTAAAATTCCTGTAGGTAATTCCTATTTGTAATTTAATATATATAATATAATATAATAATCATTTATTCAGATAAATTAATCCATTTCATGGTTAGTACTACCTAAAACTATGTTAGTAAATTAAAATCAAATTAAATTTAATGTCACATTATTACACAACAACACAATAATATACCTAAACAATAAAATTTCTATTTTAGTGAGAGCGAGCGAGTGGGAACCACTTTATTGCATCCCTTTTGTTTGTGCATCTCAATCCAGTGCCGCCATATTGGCGATTCCAACCTATCAGCTACAACTCTCAACATGCTGTTGGAACTACCCCGGACCCTCCGCATCAGGGATGCAGTTCTATTGCGCAATATGGCTTGAAAAGAGGTCACACCGTATTGCGCAAACATACCCGACGCACTACAGTACCTTGGCAGTCCCAACAGCATCCTAAGACCGTTGTTGTACTGAACCCGAAGGGCTCCGATCGCCAGCCGCGTATAGTCCACCCATAGACTGCACGAGTAAAAAGATTGACAGTAAGCTTTGAATAAAGTTAACTTAACATCACATGAGCTGCGTGCGAATCTACGGGCAACCATGTTGCACCTGACAGCCAGCGCCCTCCTCTCCCTGTCAATATCCAAACTATCCTTGAGGCTATCAGTAACCCAGTGTCCTAGGTATTTGAACTCGTACACTCTCTGTAATGACTCATGCTTCAGGAAGACTGGAGGTGTGTTTGTATAATTTACATTTCGCGCTTTAAACACTATAAATTCACTCTTCCTGACATTATATTGTAGGCCGTGTCGTTCCGCATACCTGACACAAACATCCAGCAGCTTCTGCAAGCCACCGATTGAGGGACTCAGCAACACCATGTCATCAGCATAGCTAATATTATTAAACGGTATACCATCATCAGAACATCCGACTCCGGTGTTGCTGAGCTCCTCAATCAGGCCATTCATGTAGCAATTAAACAGCCATGGCGACGTCAGACCCCCCTGCCTGACTCCGCAATCCAAGGTGTACTCTGAGGAAAGCGCATTATTCCACCTCACCTGATTTACCTGACTGCCATATCAATATTTAAGAATGGCAATCAGGTCTGACGGCATGTCGGTTTCCTTTTCGAGCTTTTTCCAGAGCACCCCATAAGCAACAAGGTCTAAGGCTCGAGACAAGTCTAGGAAGCAAGCAAAAACGGGTGTCTTCCTATCGGTATAATACCTCACAGTATGCTTCAAACATAATATTGCCGACTCAGTGGATAGCCCCGACCTAAAACCAAATTGCGCATCATGCAAGTTCATATAGCCTGTCATTCGATTACGCATCAAGCAGTCCAGCACTTTCGCCACCACGGTAGCCAAAGAGATAGGGCGATAGTTAGAGCTATCAGAAGCATCGCCGGTCTTATTTTTAATAACGGGTACAATTACCGTGCGTATGAGATCTGCCGGTAAGTGTGAATGCGCAACACACAAATTAAAAAACAGAGTAAGTACCCGCGGCAAGTGCACTCCAGCATGATGTAGATGCTCAATGCTGAGGCCATCGTGACCAGGCGACTTACCACGAACCATGTTCTTCAACACAAATTTCGTTTCCTTCACGGTAAATAAGGTACGATCGCCCAATCTCGACTCAACCTCAGCATCCGCGACCTGAACAGAACGGGGCCTAATTCTAAATTGCTCTTTAAACAGTTCTGCAATTTTTTGTGGCTCACACTCTCCCCCAACACAGCCAGGGACACCCGAGTGAGGACTCATGCGATTGGTCAGCTTCCAAAATGATTTAAAATCTTTATTAGCATGATGTGATGCCAAAATATCCAACTTGATTTGTTTTTGATTATTTTGACACCACTTCAGCTTATTCTTAAAGATTTGCCGCGATTTAACCATAACATCATATGCATCCCCACTTCTGGGTTTCCCCAACTCTAACCAGTTGAGGAAACTGACCCGAGCGGCCCTATGTACCTCCTTTACATGTTTATTCCACCCTGTTATGTAACCCACCTTTTTAACTTTTCTATCATAACATAATTTCGACACATTTCTCAGAGTACTAATGATATTTGAGTACATTACATCCAGTAACAGTCTATGCGACATATTGTCACATAGACTATCACTGCAAGCACTAAACTCTTCAGGAAAATTGATGTCACGTAAGACCTCATTACATTTATTTCTATACAATTCTGACTGACTAAGACTCCGCTCACCCCAGATCACCTTATCCAGAGGGCGTGCAACAGGAGGCACATTACTATTTAACTTAGTAAAATTACAGCTCAATCGTAAGGGCAAATGGTCTGACCAGAAACTATCCTGAACAACACGAACGTCGGTAATAGATTGTTCCGCGGCCTCCGTTACTAGAACATGGTCTAGCCAACTGGTGCTCCCATGAACCTGACTTATAAAGGTGTACGAGCCAGAATCTACACCAAGAAGGGCAACATCTGCACATGACCATTTCTCCTCACTACAATATGTACATAGCTCAGTATAAAACTCCCCATTTGGATCAGCATTATAATCTCCTAAAATTATTGCAGACTCGACCCCACTACTCTCAATAACCGCACTTACTACACTTAGAGTATCAGTAAACTCAACTATATTTTCACGCCTGTTTGTTGGCATGTACACAGAGAAAATAAGTAAGGAACGAATTTAGTAATAGATTTGCCAACATGTTTTGACACTCTGCACACGAAAACAAAGAGCTACAAATTAAATAAAAGGCCCCTTGCATGCTATTTCTCTAGGCGATCAAATTATAACTGAGAGATCCTTAGAAGAACCAAAGTTGCTTACATAGGAAAAAGGAAAGTAACCTCAGTTGGCAATGGGCCGACCAAAGAGCACGAAGCTCTGACCGTCAATGTGGCAAAAAGGTTCTTAAGTAGAGCTGCGTACTGGCAAGCGCAGTAGGACCAGATAGACCGTCGACCTAAAACCTCAGGGAAACTCGTTAGAGATAGCTAGGTTAAAATGATGATGATATGCCCAACCACATTTACTACCCTCTTTTGAAACCATTGTTATACAGTAAGGCCACCCTTAACAATTTTCTAAGTAATGTGGACATCGAGTACGTAAAAGGTGCAAGTGTTCACATCGATATAACGATCATAACCACCTTATGTTTTAACTCACATGTGTAACGCCTTTATAGGGTGATTTCCCACACTCCGATAATCGATATCTATAATTTTAGTAATACTAGGTTGCATATATCAAAGTCTTTTATTTTATATTCGTTTCAATTTGTGAGTACTCAACGATTGTAATACCTACGTGACAGAGAATTGCAATGTTTTGCACAAGTAAACGTTTTTGCTTTGCAATTGGTATATACTCGTACCTATACTTAACTACCTTTTTTTTATACCGCACCTATATCTATTGCCGACCTACATGTTAGGTAATTGGTAGCTGTAGGTTCCACATTTCACTGGGGTTTACTAGTTTTATTAAATTATAAATTTTTATTTTGTTGAGTTTAATCTTTAAGTTAATTATAATTACTCAAAGATTTTAATAGAAGTTACAAGGCTCTAATATCGTTTTACCAGATATGTATGTAATTGTAATATCATTGGTTACAAACCGTTGGACCACACGACATATTGTTAAAGGATGTAGGTACATACTTACATACAAATTTTCATGCAACCATTGGCACCAGTATTATGGAAAACCAACGGAAACCGAAATTGTACAATAACAGAACAAATTGGCAAATGTTCCGTGCCCTGGTCGACGATTCCCTACAATTACGGATTTCTCTGAAGGTTGATGTGGAAATAGATGGTGCAGTCTTGGCATTTACAAGAGTGGTGCAGGAGGCTTGTTGGAAGAGCACTGAGGAAGTGGCTCGTGTAAGTGCCAGACGACCTTATGTAGCTCACGAACTTTGAGACATGATCCTAGAGAAGAGAAGACTGCGCAGGGTGTGGCATAATAGTCGACATCTTGATGATAAAACAGCTCTAAACAGCTATGCTAAACGTCTTAGACCGGTCATAAAAGAAAATTTAGATGCCACTATTGAGGAAAACCTACTATCTTCAACAGCTACTTTAGACACGGACTACTCTATCTGGAAGGCGAGTAAAAATCTAAATCAACCTGCAACCCAAAACCGCCTATACGCCTAGAAAGAACCAAGTGGGCTCAATCAATCAAAAAAAGAATCAATTTCATTTATTCAGTTTATTTATTCAATTTCATTTATTCGAACGAAGCTTTTGAAAATGATTCTTTCGCTGGTTCGGTAAGTTGGTTCTCCTGAGAAGATACCAGCAAGAAACTCAGGTAGATTATCCATTTTCATTTTTAATATTGTTTTGTTTACATTGTTACAATTAGTTGAGCTGAGCGAAGCGAAGCTCTTTCTTAGGCGACTCGTGTATTTACAAAATTTACAAAGTCAGGGCGGAATAAGACGCGCAAAAGCGCGCCTCCTTCGCTCGGTTCGCCGGTGGCGGTTTGGATCAGCTAGGGGATTCTCCTCTCTGATCCGCTCCGCCGCTTCCTTCTGCGAGACCACGTCTTCGCAGAAGGTGGCGACCGCGGTAAAACAACCGTCGCTACCAGCCATGGAACGCAAGATGGCTGGTAGCGAGTCCGGGGGAATCAACTCCGAGTGGTGCGGTGAGTTCACGGCGCTGCACGACCGGACAGACCTCGAGAGTGTGCTGCGCAGAATCCCCACTGCAATCGCAGTGATGGCAGGCGGGACTCGATTCCCTCCTAGCGAAGGAACAGGTACTTTCCGAAGCAACCATGCCCTGAAAGCTGTCGGAAGGTAAGGGTCCTGTGCTGCCTACCCGCCCAATCGACTATGACCGGCTGAAGAGCCTCGACAGTGCGATGACCTGCACGTGGTTCTTCCAGCCGGGACGACCAATGAGCCATAATGACTCCGTGCGCGGCTTCCCGCCACCCACGTACCTCTTCGGGTGGTGGCCGTTGACCACCAGCACCCGCCCGGTACTCGGCCGTCAGTCGGGTGACCTCGGCGACCACCACCGCCTCTAAGTCCCAAGGCGGAGTACACACAGTGCGGTAACCACGTATTACCCTGACCGTCAGGACGCGCTGCGCCCCTACCACATACCCCAGGAGTAACTATTGCAACCTATGCAGACGATACGGCAATTTTAGCTAAAATTGCCGTATCGTCTGTAAGTTTTCTAAGTTCACGAGAACCTGAACAAGACACGTTAAAGTTGCAGCGAAGCCTAGTAGAAATAAACAACTGGTTCAACAAGTGGAGAATTAAAGTGAACACCACCAAATCAGTACAAGTGACATTCACGCTCAGGAGAAAGACTTGCCCCCAGTGAACCTGAGTGGTAGGGAGCTGCCTCAGAGTGACTCCGTGAAAAATCTTGGACTGCACTTGGACCGCAGATTGACATGGCATAAGTACAGCGAAAAGAAACATCAATATTAGTGACATCAATATTAAATACAAGTATTCAACTGTGGGTAGCCACATGTAACTCGAATATCACCAAGATTCAAAGAGCACAAAACTATACCCTGAAGCAAATCAGCGACACTCCTTGGTTTATAAGAAACTCCGAAGTACATGAGCACCTTGGCAAGCCTACAGTCAAAGAGGAAATAAATGCATATGCTCAGAAGTAAAGGACAAGGCTGGAAAATCACCCCAATAAGCTGGCCGTACAACTCACCTTGCCGGACTATTTCAACCGTCTCAAGAGACGTAGAACCCTGGACCTCAGCTGCGTTGAGTGACCAAATATCATTATGGTAGATGTTTCTAATGAGAAATATCGCCACCCGCAAATCATCATACAACACATCTGCTCATAGTCAGAGACAAAAATCATGTAAATTAGTTCAACGGTTTGCATGTTGAGTAACAAACATCTTTTCAGAATCACATTCCAATGATACTAGATAAACATCTTGTTAAACAACAATAATCTATAATGATAATATCCACAGATAAAAGTACTCAAATTACGGTAAAAGTTCAGAGCGCGACACATGAGTAGGGCGACGGGCGGTCACCATGGGCGACGGCGGCGGCGGCGGCAGTGACGAGCGACGCCGTGTGTAGGCGTGCCTACCCACACTTATACCACCACCGATTAGTCTCAAAACAGTCTACATCATTTTTCATCTGCGATAACATTCTATCGCAACTAGTTAATACCTCTCAGTCTTAAACGGTCTCGCACTAAGTAAAGGTCGCTACGAAACTTTTGTTTTTTGTACCGCTCTTTCTTCAATTATAAGTGCTCTAAATAATTTAAAAGTTGAATCGAACAATTCAATCAGGTGTGTAATTAAAATTCACAGTTAAAACTGTAAGTTTTCTAAGTTCACACGAACAGTAGGGCGGGAAAGTGAGGCACGAGGCAAATGGGCGGGCATTGCAGTCTCGCTTGCACAAAGTGCACCACCCCCAGCGGAATGCGTAGAGATTGCAGTCAGCGCCGCTGAGCCGTCGCATCTGCTCGCCCGCTGCGCCCGGTCATACCCACGTCAACGTTACGCGACCTGTAACGAGTTACCAGGCTACCAGGACTTGCAAGGAGGTAAGCTCTTACATTGATATCGTCGCCCTCTCGCACTTTCAGGAAAATCGTATCGTTGTCCCACTCGTACTGAAAGTTAAAGCCGTTTTCCCTTTTATCGCTGGAATGTAGGAAACCGGGTTTCAGTGTCCCAACTCTCTCTTTCAATTGGTAAACATTTTATGATTTTTGTAAGATGCGTCGACATTCTTTAAAATGTGTAGTTTTTAAGTGTGAAAGCCGTCTCTCTAAGTAGGTAAGTCCAGAGGGTAGTGATATAATTTTCTGAGTTTGTTAAGAGAATTGAAACGTCTTTATTGGGATATTTTACATTATTGTTTACAAAAGTAATTGCTCAAAATCATAAATGAAATGTAAATGAAAATAAAACGAATTCACATTCAAAAAAGTGAATTGAGCGTTAATTAAAGTTCGCGAATTTACTTTAAATTAAGTAGATAAAGTTATAAAAAAGAAAGAATGAAAGAAGTGTTTATTTCCTTAACTTCAAAATAAAATAAGGTACATTTTTGAAAAAAAAAATAGGTAAGTACTTTTTTTACCAATAGTATGAGTGATAACTGATAGTAAATATAACGAGTGAATTCCAGAAACTAATTTCTAGATAAATTCCTTAAGGTATTGAAGTGTCGGTACCTGCTTGATTTATTTCTGACTCTTTATGTATTACAAAACAAAGTTTGTAACCGCCTCCATCTGTCAGTTTAATCGTGATAAATTTCAAAAAATGCCGTATGGATTTTGATACGGTTTACGTAAATAGAGTGGAAAAAATATTTTTGAAAATAATAGAAATTCACTTGAAAAATGATAGGTAACTCTGTAAATTTAGATATTCAGTTGTTTTTTTATTGCTTCATCATTCAAACTGCGTAGTATTTATTACCTTTTGATTTATGTATAAAATTAGTTAATTATTTATTTTGTGTTAACACAATTTATCACATGACTATTCAACTTATGAGCATATCGGTAAAACAATATGGAGTAAAAATATAACTACCAATTGAAATTAAGGAAAAATTGGTCAACGACACTAACGGCTTACATTTTTTAATACTTAAGCACTATAAATATAATATTATAATAAATATTTTTGAACATTCTCACACAACGTCTAGCCCAAACTAAGCTATAAGTTTGTGCTATGGGATCTAGACGACTGATTAACATATTTATATATTTCTATATACATAGAAAACACCCAAACTCCGAAACAAACATTTGTGGATCACACAAATTTTTGATTCATCCCGAGGATTGAATCCGAGACTCTGGAGTCGAAAGCCGATGCACTACCGATAACGCCACCGAAGCACTGGTTTGCAAATAAGAAATGATGATCTTATTTTTCTTGTCTTATCTCTTTACCCTATTCTTTGCTTATAGGTACCGTACCGAGGTATTACTAAATACATTGCAATCTAAATTAGTTTCCGTAAACCGTTATGAAGCTACAATGGATGTATTTTTATCCTTGTTTTTATAAGAAATACTTTTTTAGGGTTCCGTACCCAAAGTGTAAAACAGGAACTAAGACTTCGCTGTCCTCCGTCTGTCATTTACCAGGTTGTACCTATCTCATGAACCGTGATAGTTAGAAAGTTTAAATTTTCACAGATGATTCTATAATAACACATATTAAAAAACAGAATATAATAAACATTTAAGTGGGCTTCCATAAAATAAACGATTTTTTTCCGTTTTGGTTGGGAACCCTTTGTGCGCGAGTCCGACTCGCACTTGACCGGTTTTTTTCATCGCGGTCACGGCCACGTCGCGCCGCGGTCGCGGACGCGGGCGACCTATTGCCGGTCGTTCCGGGTGCGTCCTCGTAAGGATAAATCCCAGGGCACAACCAGTACTTACTTTACCTACTTATGTAGGATAGAGCCATTGTTCTACCCAGAGAGGCATTTTTGTTCCTCAAAAATTATAAGTAAAACCCAAATAATACTAACCACCTATAGCAACTTACATACATATACTTTTCTCTGTTCTGTGTCTATAGGTACTTAAGTATTTAATTAAATAAGTGATACATCGCAGATGAACTAATTAATTAATGGGTAGATTAAACCGGGCAAATTGTGTCATATCATATTAGGTCAGATATTATATCGATGCGTCGCTTGGAAAATTACGCAAAAGCATCACCCCTAAGTGCGAAGAGGTACAAATCGTTGGATATCTCCCTCAAGTCAATGCCAAATAGTACTAGGCGCACAGGAATCACGAGAAGGTTTAGTTACAGCGTGACAAGGAGGACGGGGGTTCCACCCACACTCCTTACCGGGTGACCCTCACAGCGCAGCGTCCCCGATGAAAATCAGTTTTTCTCGCACCCGTCGATAGTGTAAAATTAAACGTCATTCTGGTTGTGGTTAACACTTAATTTGTACAACGGATAATGTTATTACTTTGCAATTCAATTTATTATATCCCCGATGCGATTGTTGTGTGATAATAATCGCTTCTGTTAATGATATTAATATCCGATGACATTCGGGAAAAATGAAAGACAGGTATGGTTATTTGGGTTTAACGTCCAAATAATCTGAACTAGTAATTATCGTCGCAATGATTCGTTGCAGGCACAATTATTCCATTCCAATAATCTATAAGTAGATACTTAATTTAGTTTCGTCCACTTTATTTATTCCCTGTTGGATAAAGGATCTACTTATTCGTCGTTAATTGCTATACATAAAATTTATAATTTTGATATTGCTTCAATATCAGTAATTTAAATAAAACCAACGTAAAATATACGGAGGGTGGTCTATTACATGTTATTGGCTCACGACCAAACGGACACTACGATACAATGAGATTTTGGTGAAGGAAGCGGTAAAAGAGTTACAAGAATCTTTTATTGTATTTGATGTTTTGAGTCTGATGACTGGTTTGAGTCTGATGTTTACAGCACTGTTGTACAGGACTCAAAACACAAAAGTTACCTCCACAGGAGTGATTTATTATATTTCTGTCCACAGATTTTAAGGGAACAAATTAAAGTATCAAGTAAGTAGATATCTGAATATCGGTCCGGGTGTAAAGCATTCATTGAATTCAAAAAGCATTCTTAGTAATTTTTCCATGATGTCTGAAAAAACTTACAAATAAATATACAAACTTTTACTTAGTCACGTTGAGTTAAATTTTGTGTTATAAAATATTAATGTACCAACAATTTTGTTACACAAAAAGACCTTTATATTTTTTTAAATTTAATATTATATTGTGTATTCTTTAGTACAACTTCAATGTCTAGACAGTGTCATAATATTGTAAACATTACTACATTAAGCAATTGCTTTTTTAAATGGAATACAATTTCGAAGTAAATAACGACCTTTGACGCCTGATTTATAAATAGAACTTATGTTAAATATTTTTTGGTAATAGAAGATCGCCGCGGCTCCGCCCGCCTGATATAGTTTTCTCGTTCCCCTAGGAACACATTACCGGGATAAAAATAGCCTATGTTACTCAGGGATAATGTAGCTACATATCAGTGAAAGAATTTTCAAAATCGGATCATTAGTTACGGAGCCAATTCGCTTCAAACAAACAAACAATGAAATGTTTCCTCTTTATAATACTCGTATTAGTATAGACATGTTACAAACATTATATTAATACATAGCTGCCAGTCAGTTATCATAACGATAGATTTTTTGAGCTTTTGTTTGCAACAGCGTTTGACTAAAATCTCTCAACGTAATAGAACAAACGCAACCCAACCGGGCGGCCGGCGGGCGGCGTTCTCGATCGCGTTCAATATGCTTTGTGAGGTTTTAATTACTCTTGTACAGTTATTTATTTATAAAACTCATTAATAGGTACATGAGAATAGAAACAATAAACTTAAACATAAAATAAAACTAAACATCCTATCTAAGAACCAAAAAAAGGTTCTTCTGGGTCCCCTGAGCAGATTGCCCATTACACAGGCAGTATTCCCGCGCTGGATTGCTTAGGAGACTCTTTGCGCAAGAAAGCTCGGATCGCGGGGATCACCAGTACAGTTTAGTATTTTCATTTATTTTTAGTAAATTTATCTCATTTATACGCGAAGATATTTACAGCATAGAATATGGTTCCGTAGTCAGCCATAATGGCCTCAATAACTCCTGAACTACCACAGTTATTTCCGTTACAGTTTTCCTTCAACGTTCATTACATCGAGTACCACCGCAATCTTTTTCAGAAGTTTAATATTCTGTATTTAAACAATGCCTGCTTGACTATTAAAAATTCAGGCCTTTAGTTTTTGACTCGAGGTCGAAAAGTCGGAGGAGGTCGAAAATGGTCAGATAGTCAAGGCGTTATGCATATACACATACATTTTAGATTCTACTGTAGTATCGACCGCCGCCCGACGAGTAATTTGTAACTAATATATACTCGTACTTAGAAACAAGGCGTCGTTCGCACTTCGGACTGTCACCACATGTAATCAACCTAATAGTAATCAGCCGACCAATTTGCAGTACTTTCTTCGACTTCAATGACAGAGCACAATATGTCATTTATGTCAAGAGTTCATAGGAAATGCATTAATAAGTCCTATGATCGACGCTTCAAGGGTTGATAAGGCGTTTTACTAATTCACATCACCTATCAAGTAATAATAATAGCTTTATGGCTATCGGCGAACAGCGTCTAAATTTTCATTGGACAGGAATTAGTTTCCTGCAGTCTTTGGTAGCCCCTTTTAGATGTTCTGATACAAACTACTAGTATGTACTGACTCCAGAGATATTATTTAGTGGTATGTAACATCTGTCCTGGCTGTTAGAATTTTGATTTGAATTACAGGTTGGTTATGTTTTCGCTAGAGTGCCCGGTAACGGCAATAGGCTTGCCCCCTATTATGTGGGACCAACAAAATAACTGGCAAACTGTAGGTGTGTTATGCACCTCTGCCTTTACCTTCGGGGATATAGGCGTGTTGTATGTCTGTGTGTCTGATACAAGCTAGGTTGTAAAATCATGGTTATTAGTTCCATATGGATTTATTCCACTATGAAGGTACTTAAAATAGTAATGGCGAATTTAGGGTACAGCCAAAAAACGGTCGACCAGGCGGAACCACCTCGGTCACTCAGAGAGTGTGACCTCAGGGAGCGTGTGGGAGTAAGATCACACCTAGTGGTCACTGGAAATGGAATGTCTTCGACTGGTGACAATGGATTGCACTGTAGTTGGTACCTCAAGAACTGACTGTCACTTCTCTGTAAAAAGAACTAAAGTTAGTCTGCATCTGCGGATTTTATTTTCGTCTTTCCTTGGGAGGTAAAGAAATAAAAGTTTAATACAGTTCTTGTAGGTATGTAACGTTACAAATGTATTATTGATTGATATGATACTAACGTAGCTAATAATTATAGTTTAACCTATTGATTTATCGATTGGAATATGTTACAACGGCCTTTATATGGATACAACGTCTTTATTATATTTCATACTTAGGTATAACCCCACTGTTTTATTCAAATACCTCTATGGAATGAAGAATAAAACAACTTCTCACGCAGGGCTGTTAAGTGTATTTATCGTTCACACGATTAAATGGGTATTGAGTAGTATAGTAACAGCAGTACTATAAACTAAATCGTCTTCGTCATGTAGGTTTGTTTCCAAATGAACTAAAAATACGATAAATCAAGAGTATGTTATAACATATGTGGATCTTTAGTTTTTTTTTTCATTCAAATTCATTGCCATACTTCGTTACGAGAACTTTTATGCAGCAATATGTATGAGTGTTGAGGACAATTCTTCCACAATCAATACAGATGTCCATTACATGGTCTCCGTATCTGCATATTAGATTATTCCGTGAATTCTCGTAACAGAATTGGTGAGGGCCGACGGCGGCGGCGCATCGGCGAGCGCCTCCCGTCGCATTGTCGAGTCCGTTCGTTCAAGTCGTAACAATCGCGAATCAAAGTTTTACAGCCACTAACTATTCCACTACCGTTCCATTTAAACTTTTCTTCAATTAAATCGATTGCTATTATTATCACTGTGTATTTACTCGTGTATATTATTTTCAATTTCTGTTAATTTCGTGTGTTTATCGACGTTCACTATTCTTTATTCGATTAATACGATTTGATAATTTTGCATTAGCCTTTAGAACGTTTACGCTATGTAAAGGTGCTTAGGTACCATACTCTTTGCCACTTGAATTTCATTAAGATAGGTAAATAAATGTAGTAATATTTATTTATTACAAATAATTGTGTAAGTTATTATTGCAATAATGCAATAATAACTTACATAGCATACATTGAAAATGATCTGCAACCCAATACTTAGCTTAACTTCACAATGGAGAGAACATACTCTCATAAGCGGCTTTTCCCACACCTCTCGCCCTTGTGGACACGCGTTGCACTAGATTATATGCTTTTCAGACGTTATAAAAATACGTGTTTATACTAAAACCTCTTTGTAAATATATATATTTAAAACACAATAGATACATTTTGTTACTTTAGAATGAATAACCTAATTTAATACTGTTGAACTAGTTACAGCTATACGTATAAAGTACCTCATTCAATTTCGAACTTTTAAGAAATATAGAGCTTTCGTCTCTAATTTGATGAAGAGCTTTCGTTTGTCATTAAATTATTACCTATCGCCTTGTGACGTCTGACGTAGGTTACGTAAATCGTTTACAGTGAACGTATAAAGTACCAGGCAAGTATAACCGCGTAGGGGGCCAACAGGGGTTGGGGGGTGGCTCGTCTTTACACGCGCCACTGTATACATATATACGCAGATGCATAGTTGCATTGCACCGGCGAAGGCTGCACTCGTTTACAGCACGCAGCACATATCTATATGCCCGCATTCGTACTGTTTAGGACTCAAGCTTTGAGGCTTTACGTAATTTGTGGGTGAATTGGATTGAAACTCCAGCGCTATAAGTCTCACTGTGCGGTTTACGAAATGAATGCTATTTTTATTTGGTAAGATTAAGTAACTATTCCACTACCGTTCCATTTAAACTTTTCTTCAATTAAATCGATTGCTATTATTATCACTGTGTATTTACTCGTGTATATTATTTTCAATTTCTGTTAATTTCGTGTGTTTATCGACGTTCACTATTCTTTATTCGATTAATACGATTTGATAATTTTGCATTAGCCTTTAGAACGTTTACGCTATGTAAAGGTGCTTAGGTACCATACTCTTTGCCACTTGAATTTCATTAAGATAGGTAAATAAATGTAGTAATATTTATTTATTACAAATAATTGTGTAAGTTATTATTGCAATAATGCAATAATAACTTACATAGCATACATTGAAAATGATCTGCAACCCAATACTTAGCTTAACTTCACAATGGAGAGAACATACTCTCATAAGCAGCTTTTCCCACACCTCTCGCCCTTGTGGACACGCGTTGCACTAGATTATATGCTTTTCAGACGTTATAAAAATACGTGTTTATACTAAAACCTCTTTGTAAATATATATATTTAAAACACAATAGATACATTTTGTTACTTTAGAATGAATAACCTAATTTAATACTGTTGAACTAGTTACAGCTATACGTATAAAGTACCTCATTCAATTTCGAACTTTTAAGAAATATAGAGCTTTCGTCTCTAATTTGATGAAGAGCTTTCGTTTGTCATTAAATTATTACCTATCGCCTTGTGACGTCTGACGTAGGTTACGTAAATCGTTTACAGTGAACGTATAAAGTACCAGGCAAGTATAACCGCGTAGGGGGCCAACAGGGGTTGGGGGGTGGCTCGTCTTTACACGCGCCACTGTATACATATATACGCAGATGCATAGTTGCATTGCACCGGCGAAGGCTGCACTCGTTTACAGCACGCAGCACATATCTATATGCCCGCATTCGTACTGTTTAGGACTCAAGCTTTGAGGCTTTACGTAATTTGTGGGTGAATTGGATTGAAACTCCAGCGCTATAAGTCTCACTGTGCGGTTTACGAAATGAATGCTATTTTTATTTGGTAAGATTTGTGCAATTTTAATTCTCTAGCTGCTAGTTAATGTGCTTACTTCGTTGCTTAGTATTGTGTTTGATTTTCAGGAATAAAACTTAAATCAATGTACATAAGTAGTTTTTACTTTCGATTGTTGGCACTCGGTGAAACCTATAGTAATAGATGATGAACAAACACATATTTTTCTTTTTAAATGGCTTGAAGATATGTTATACAGTGAAGTAGAACACCTTTGATAATGCTGAAAAGCGAAACCGGTCGGTGAAAATAAATATTATAAAGTTGTGGAATAGTGAGCAAGTGTGTTTGTTTATCATGTATTAAATCAACGTAAATTTCTATTTTTAGCTTACTATGCGTAAAATAGAGGCGTGTCAAAAGTTACACATCTGTATGTATGCTTCTTTTGTTGTTCTGTTAGTATTTACACTTTATAGTCACCTCAAGATCGTCTTATTAACCAAATAAGTAATGGTTTTTAATTTTAAGTAATCGGAACACTGTATTCAATTTTCTTTTGATTGAAATATCCTTGAGCGATGTAAGTTACACTTTAAAGTTTGTTTGAAAGTTAGAGACGCTGAAGGTTCGAAATCTAATACAATTAGATCATAGGTGCACGTATTTAGGACTATAATACTATAATAAAACTAGGCACTCAAAAATGCAAATCTATATGAGCCGCGACACACCAGTTAGTTATTTATAAACCTACCTATTCTAAATAGGCCATTGTATTGAGTTGTCATGCAAAATCTATTGAAGGAAATCAAATTGATTATTACCAAAGGTTATGAGTTCACCGTACATGCAATGAATACCCTGTAAGTATGATTTACATGTCAGCGATTTGTTGATGCCTTGTTATTAGTTTGCTAGTTTCCTTATAAAGTGGCCATTAACTATTCAGTGGGTCAAATTATCTCCCCTAAGCAGGAAAGGACTAATCATATTCGTGCAAAGTTTATTTGAGGTAATGACAGGGGGACGTAAAACGATTTGTACACTTTCAATCTACCCACATGTAACGTAAACGAGTTTTTGTAACCTACTCCAAGGTTACGACCTTTTGGTAGGTTTAGTCCTAGTTTTTGGTTATTACCGTAGTCATTATCATAATAATAATAAAAATAGAAAACATAATAAAACCTGGCAACCCTTAATATCATCGAACGTCATTTTTCATCTTAAAATTATTTTAATATTTTTATTTAATTTTACAGTCTAAATTTATACTATAATTATATATTGCATAGAAAGATTTGCAATAAATTTATAAATTACATATACAAACTATATATTATCAAGATAAAGAAAAATTACCAAATTGCAGATGTTTGGCATATGTCACTTTAAGAAAATATTAATCAAATACAAACAATATCAAGAAATGGATGGATGATGATAAAGGATAAATATGCTCACAAGAGCTAGAGCCAGAGAGAGACAAACTGCACAATTACCAACCCCGGACTCGTCGCATAGCTCCGCCTCCCATTTGCCGGAAACTTTGGCTACTGGTGAGGCGTCGAGTTCTAGCAGCGACGAGTATTTCTCTCCACCGACGTCACCTCCACCTGTACGTCGGTAGGGGAGAGGCCGGCCACCGACCTGCTTGGGACCCCGACGCCCTCCGGCTTCGATTAGGGACCCCGCTGCCGGTGGTAATGTGCACCGCATGCGATGGACTTCTTCCATGAACGAGAACGTCATGCGGGCATATTATGCGGCTACAGAGGGAGGAATTAATCTCACTGCGTATCGTGTACGAATGCTGTCTCTGTTTCAGGAGCTCGAACCAACTGTTAACGTATCAACGCAACGTCTGTCGGATCAAGTGCGGGTTATACAACGTGGTCATATGTTGGATGATGCCGTGCTTGAGAGGCTTCGCTCAGATTTACAGGGTAATCCTGGTATCACAATACCTACATCATCAGGTACACATGTTCCTACTGTTTCCACACAACGTCCCACTGATGATGATTTATTGGATACCGGGGTTACAGATGTAAGTACTCATTGCAATGTACAATTAGGGAGCGCTTTGGAATGTGCACTGAGGGAATATCGAAACGTAACACCTACCGAAAGACCTCGTCTACCGCGTTTGCCTACGCATAAGAAAAATATAGCCCTAATGTGTGCTCTGGATTCACTACTGTCAGACTATTTTAACAGTAGTGAAAATCTCGGTGATACACATTCGATTCTCTACTGTGGGGCTGTTGCGGCATGTCGAGTAGCAAATATTAAGCTTTTATCAAATGATAAAGCTACTCGACCGAAATTTGTTACACCAGCCTGGCAGTATAGGATTGAACGTCGTATTGCCGAGACCAGGGCACTCATTGGGAAACTTATTTGCTTCAGGTCGGGCAATACTCGCCCTAGAGTGATGCGCTTTGTGAAACGGGCATTCTTGGGGACTAATATTAGATCCCAAGAATTTGCTTTTCGGGTCACAGAGCGCATTGACTACCTGAAGCAAAAAGTCTATGCGTGGGCAAATCGTATAAAAAGATATAAAAAAAGAGTGGACCGGTATTCCCAAAACTGCATGTTCCAAAAAGATGAGAGATGGGTCTACAGAGATTGGGAGCGATCTGATTCAAGTGTGATTGACGAGCGCCGGCCAGATGATGATGCCACCATTGCATTCTGGAGTGGCATCTGGTCGGCTCCTGTTAGCCACACAGAGGATGGTTGGATGCGGGATGTTAATCGTCTGTGTGAACCGATACAAACTATGGAACCATTAAAATTCATAGATAGTGATGTCACCAACGCAGTCCGTCTGTTACCAAACTGGAAATCAGCAGGACCAGACGGACTGCACAATTTTTGGATAAAATGGTTCCGTAGTTCACACGGACGGTTGGCAGCTCAATTCCAATCATGTTTGGAATCAGGATCGCTTCCCGATTTTCTAACTACTGGTATGACCCATCTCTTATACAAATCTGGTAGTGCCATAGAGCCTAAAAATTATAGACCAATTACATGCCTACCAACGGTCTATAAGCTTCTCACATCTATTTTGAGACAAAAAATAACGCGCCACATAACTGACAACAACATCATGTCAATCTCTCAAAATGGATGTAGAAGTGGGGCTCGTGGCACTAAAGAGCTCCTAATTATGGATATGGTTATTAGCCAACAGGTACGCCGTAATCGCAAGGATCTGGCGACGTGCTGGATAGATTACAAGAAGGCCTATGACTCTGTGCCTCATTCATGGCTTAGGAGGGTGTTGGAGTTGTATAAGATTGATGCAACTCTATGTACCTTCTTAGGGACATGCATGGGGCAATGGAAGACCGTCTTGTGCTATTCAGGATGCCGACAGACTTGTGGTAATGGTGGACCGATAAAGATCGAGCGTGGTATATTTCAGGGCGATAGTCTGAGTCCTTTATGGTTTTGTCTGGCCCTGAATCCTCTCAGCGCTTTGCTGGAGAATTCAGGTCTAGGGTACCGGTTGCGGAAAGATGGCCAGGTTTTGTCTCACCTTCTTTACATGGATGATTTAAAATTACTTGCCCCAAACAGTCACCAACTGATGGAATTACTAAAGGTAACGGAAATCTTTAGTAATTCTATCAGAATGGAATTTGGCGTAGACAAATGTGCAAGCATGCATGTGAAGAAGGGTGGGATAGTGGATTCCGAAAGAATACAACTTTCGGATTCCACTCAACTTCGGTCCCTTTCGGCAACCGATACTTATAAATATCTGGGTATGTCACAAGCGTTAGGCATATCAGAGACTGACATGAAACAATTATTGAGGGAACGCTTCCTTGGTCGCCTGAAAAAAGTTCTTAAGAGTCTTTTATCGGGCGGTAACAAGGTGCGAGCCTACAATAGTTGGGTCATGCCAGTTTTAGTGTACTCGTTTGGCATACTCAGATGGACTCAGACAGAACTTGACGCCTTGGATAGAAAAGTCCGTACGCTACTCACTACATACCGAATGCATCATCCGCGTTCATCTGTAATGAGGTTGTACATACCACGGAAGTGTGGGGGCCGAGGCTTTCTTAATGCTAAGACCCTTCACAACCGTGAGGTGTGCAATCTTAGGGAATACTTCCTGCGGGTGGACGAGGATTTGCATCGT
Organism: Nudaria mundana; assembly: GCA_963556515.1. Taxonomy (NCBI): domain Eukaryota; kingdom Metazoa; phylum Arthropoda; class Insecta; order Lepidoptera; family Erebidae; genus Nudaria; species Nudaria mundana. The sequence continues at coordinate 9,756,163 of OY748297.1, forward strand.
GATGTTGCTGCAGTAGACAACGGATTTACCCCGCTCGGTTTGGCTAAAGAGAACTGGCGCAAACCTATAATACTAAGTACCAATGACCGCATGGATGTATGGAAGGGTAAAGAGTTACATGGACGTTTCTATCAGGCCCTACATGGACCTGATATTGATTTAAAATCATCGGTATCCTGGCTACGATTCGGTAATCTATTTGGAGAAACCGAAGGGTTTGTCTTTGCAATTATGGACGAAGTTGTCATGACTAAAAATTACCGGAGGTATATTCTGAAGGATGGTACGGTTGACATATGTCGGGCGTGCCACCGTCCTGGAGAGTCCCTTAGGCATATTATCTCTGGTTGTTCTAGTTTGGCTAACGGCGAGTATTTGCATAGGCATAACCAAGTAGCTAGGATTGTCCATCAACAACTTGCTCTGAAATACAAACTCGTGGATTCAGAAGTACCGTATTACAAGTATGTGCCCGACCCAGTTCTCGAAAATGATCATATCACATTGTACTGGGACCGATCTATTATCACTGACAGGACTATTGTTGCAAATAGGCCTGACATAGTGATGATAGATCGGTTAGAGCGCCGTGCAATAATAGTTGATATTACTATTCCGCATGACGGCAATCTCGTGAAAGCCGAAAAAGACAAACAAGTAAAGTACTTGGATTTGGCCCACGAGATTGTCGACATGTGGCATGTAAGCTCAGCTGTTATTGTACCGATAGTCGTTTCCGTGCATGGACTGATCGCCAAGAGCCTCGACCAACACCTACAGAGGCTCTCGTTAGACGGTTGGATTAAGGGCCTGATGCAGAAGGCAGTGTTGCTCGATACGGCACGCATCGTGAGGAAATTCCTCTCTCTGGAGCCCTAACCACCGGTAGCTTGGTCCTTGTACCCGATGCCGGTGGGTCACTATTTTTTATATTTTTAAATATATTTGTATTTTTTATAGATTTATTTAAAAATGTATTAAATATGTAATTAAGTTAAATAAAGGAAATAAAAATAGAAATAAAATAAAATAAAATAAAATAAAATAAAATAAAATAAAATAAAATAAACATAAAATAAACTGGCAACTCTGAACGTCTCATACATCATTTTCATTCTTAAAATATTTTAATATTTTTATTTATATATTATTACCTAAATTTATACAATTACTTCAGATTTCATAATAATATCAGCAAAAAGTCAATACATAAAGGATTTTATAATATTTTAGAACTTTAGAACAATAAACATAGTCTACAAAATATGCAACGAAGATTTGACACATGTCATTCAATGAATTCAAAAATATCAACATCACATTCAATATTATGGCCAAACAATATGAAGTGATTGTGAGATGCAAACAAGAGCCAGAAGCAGAAATGCGCAACCACCACCCCCGGACTCATCACTTAGCTCCGCCTCGCAAGCGTCGGACCGCACACCTGCGACACAAGTGCTTGCTGAGGCGTTGAGCTCATCATCAAGTGATGAGTATTTTTCTCCGCCGACGTCGCCAACACCTGTACGTCGTCGAGGAAGAGGCCGGCCGCCGACCAGTTTGGGTCCCCGAAGTGTACCAGCTTCGAGTAGGGTCCCCACTACCGGCGGTATTGTGCACCGCATGCGATGGACCTCATCCATCAATGAAAACGTCATGCGGGCATATTATGAGGCTACAGATGGGGAAACCAACCTGACTGCGTACCGTTCAAGGATGCTTCCTTTGTTTCAGGCTCTTGAATCAACAATGACCGTTGCCGTCCAACGACTATCGGATCAAGTACGGGCTATCCAACAATGTAAGTTGTTAGATCAATCTGTGCTTGATCGACTACGCCTTTTTTTTTTTTTTTTTTTTTTTTTTTATTCCGCTGCCCTGGGCCGCGGCCGCACCTACGTCCATTGCCGAGCGCCTCCGGTAGACACTGAGAGAATTCCCAGTGGCGCCCGGCGGACCTTGGCCCCCATTGTGGCCACTGCGTGGTGGTCGGGTGTTACCCCGCATCCTTGGGGTCGGGTTAAATCCCGCGTCGGTGAGTGAAGTCGTGCGTGGAGTGAAGCCCCACATCACGCAGCCCTTCTAGCCTGCTTCTGTAAGGACGGTGGGTTGCTAATCCATCGTCCTCAGGCCCCGATCATGGAGGTCGATGGTCCTGGGCGTAGTCACGTCTGCGGCGTCCCCGCCGCACACTTCGGAACTCAGCGGGGAGGGTACGCTCCCTCATCCTACCGGCCGCCTCCTTCACGAGCATTACCTGCTCGCAGAAGGAAACGGCCGCGTTCCACTGGCTCTCGCTAGAGACCATGGCTCGTAGCATGGTCTCCAGCGAGAGCGTATCCACGTCCAGGCCCACCACGAGGTCCCGGCGCTGACTCGCCCATGCTGAGCATTCCACCAACGTGTGGAATGCCGTGTCCTCGCCGGAAGCCTCACAGTGTTGACACGCGGGTGTGACCTCACGATGCATGCGAAACAGATACTCACCGAAGTTTCCGTGCCCAGTGATGATCTGTGTCGCACGATACGTGAGGCCACCGTGCTGCCTCTGCAGCCACTCCTCCATGATCGGTCTCACCGCCGCGATGGTGGTGGTTCCCCACTTTGGTTGCTGAAGTCGCACCTTCCATGTCTCCATGAGATCCTGTCGGAGTTGGGACCGCTGGGCCTCGATTTCTCGAGACGCAGGCCTGTGGTCCCGCTCCAGCGCCTCCTTGTGCCATTGAAACAATGACGCAAGGGCTCTCGCTTCCAGGTCCCATGGAGGGGTCGCGGCTAGGAGACATGCAGCCTCTAGGGAGATCGTGCGGTACCCTCGTATTGTTCTGACGGCCAAGGTCCTCAACGATCTGTGTAAAATGGCAGCGTTGTTGGCCGTCAGTCTCGGCGCCCATACGGGAGCCCCGTACACGGCCATACTCCGCACGATCCCCAGGTACAGTCTCCTGCAGGAAGCGTTGGGTCCCTTTAAGTTGGGCATCAGTCGCGAAAGCGCGGCTGTCGCTCCCGTCACTTTGGGGACCAAACTTCGGAAGTGTGGTCCGAAGTTCCACCGGCTATCGAGTACAAGCCCCAGATACTTCATTGTGGGCTCGATGCCGATGCTAACGCTCCCTACATTTATGCTGGATCCTGGAGGTGGCCCGCGCCGAGGTCCGTGAAAACACAGCGCCTCGGACTTATTCAGTGCCACGTCCAGTCCCAGCCGCCGTATCCGACCCACGACTTCAGCAACCCCAGTCGTGACCTTGAGTGTTGCCTCCTGGTGCGTTACTCCCCGCGCCGTGACGAGCGTATCGTCGGCGTAACAGGTTACGCCTACGCCCTCAGGCAACGCACCCCGCAACACCCAGTCGTATCCGATGTTCCACAGGAGAGGTCCTAGGACCGACCCCTGAGGAACACCGCACGACACATCTCGCCGAGCTGGCCCGAGCCAGCTAGGGTATGTTATAGCCCTCTCGGATAAATATGCCCCGACAATACGACGGAGGTAGAGAGGCACTTCGTGGTATACCAGTGCCTCTCTAACGCAACTCCAGGGTAAGGTGTTAAAGGCGTTGGCGATGTCAAGAGACACCGCCAACACCACCTCGCCCCGCGAGACTGCTTCCTCCGCCAGGGTCCTCACGCGCATGATCGCGCTCACGGTGGACCGTCCCCGACGAAAACCGTACTGGTTGTCCGCCAGGTCTGGGCCCACACGCGTGAGATGCTCGACGAGGCGTTCCGCGATAATTCGCTCAAAGAGCTTACACACCTCGTCGAGCAGCACGATCGGCCGGTAACCGGACGGTGAGTCCACCGGCCGCCCCGCTTTCCGGATCAGGACCAGTTTCCCCGTCCTCCACACCTTGGGAAACTGGCCCCTTTCGAGGCATGCGCTGAAGAGCCCCCTCAGTCGAGGCCCGAGTTCCTCGAGGGCCAGGACCCATACACGGCCCGGAATGCCGTCGGGTCCAGGGGCGGTGGTTTTCCGGCGACTGAGCCGTAGTACCACCGCTCCTAACTCACCCTCTCTGACTTCGGGTACGTCGTCTTCGCTGCTACTATCCGCGTTGCGCGTCTGAGACGGAGCCATGCGCGGAGGGATGTGCTCCTCCACGCTCGTCGGAAACAGAGAGCCCAAGACCCCCTCCAGCCGATCCGGCTGGAGACTCTGGGTCAGTGGAAGCGCCCTCGGTCGGAGTTTACCTCTGACCTGTAGGTATGGGCGCCCCCATGGGTTCCGCTCCAGGGTCTCCAAGAGCTCCTCGCGGGCTGCCGTCTTAGCCCGCGTGATCGCTTCCTGGAGGGTGCCCTTAGCCTCTCTGTAGGACGCATATAGCTCCGCCTCCCGGGCTGCCGCGTCGTCTGGTCGACGATGCCTCCGGCGAAACCTGGTATACTGACGGCGGGCGGAGACGCATGCTGCACGCAGCTGTGCGATCTCCGACGACCACCAGTACACCTGCTTCCTGGCCGGCCCGGGTGTAACCCTAGGCATCGCCGCATCGCAGATTTGCGACATGACTCTCCTGAACCACTCCGCCTCGTCATCCACGTCGACAGGCCTGTCCGGCGCCGGAATCCAGGCCTGCACGATGGATGCCTCCAGGAGAGCCTCCCGGTCTAAACTCTTGAGCGCCCAACGCGGTTCCGGGGGATTCGGTACCGGCTGTGGAAGGGTAGGTGGGGGGACGACCTCGAACCGGATGTATCGGTGGTCCGAGTGCGTCTCCACACCCTCCTCCACGCACCAGCCCATAATACGGCGGGCGAGGACAGGGGTCGCGAACGTTAAGTCCACGACCGAGCTGGCCCCCGATCGCCAGAAGGTGGCGACATTCCCCCGGTTGAGGAGCTCTAGTCCACGTGTAGTGGCCCAGTCCTCAAGTAATCTCCCCCTGCCATTGGTCACCCGGGAGCCCCACGCCGTAGACCAGGCGTTAAAGTCTCCCAGGAGAAGGACAGGGCGAGGACGACACGCAGTGAAGACGACGTCGAGCTCAGTGAGCCATAGCTCATACTGAGCGTCGTTAATGTTGTTCGGCGAGATGTATGCGGCCACGACTGCCACCCCTTCATATTCCGCCGCAACGCAGCCTCGGCCGTTTGCAATAATTGCAAGCCGCGAGGTGGTCGCGGCGGACCCCCCAAAGATGCAGGCCAAGCCGTCTTGCGCCACCAGGCTTCCCGGGTGGGCATAGTACGGCTCGGCGACCACAACCAGGTCTATGGACCACTGCGCGATGCTCTGGTACAGAAGATCCTGAGCAGCGCGGCAGTGGTTCAAGTTCGCCTGTAGGATGCGGATATGGGTGTCCATTAATGGACGTCCATATCCGCATCCCGCCGCGAATCTGGCCGCGCAGTAGCGGCACCCCCGCTGCCCCCAGCGGACGGACGAGGCTTTGGCCTCGAGGCGGCGCAGGAACGGCTGCCGACCCGATGGTCGGCCGTCTTGCCCTCCGCCTCGCATCTATAGCAGCGAGGCGGTGCATCACAGGCGTTGGACTTATGACCGGGCCGGCTGCAGCGGAAGCACCGATCACCCACGGTGTCTTCCACTGCGCACTGCACTCCTACGTGCCCCACCATCATGCACCGGAAACACCTGGTTTCCCGGGCACGCAGGAGATGCACCTGCGCCTTGAGGAAGCCCCCTACGAGGAGGCTTCGTCCGTCCGCAATTTTAAGAGCCGCCGCGACGGGGCACTGGACGACTGCTGTACCGTGACCGGTGGGGCTGAAGGAGATCTCTCCAGCCTTCACCTGGTCACGGGGGCAGCCGCCCGCCTCCACGACGGCGGAGATTAGCTCATCCGTCGTGGCCGCGTCGTCCAGGCCCGAAATGCGCAGTGCTGCGCATTTAGTGGGTCTGGAGACGCGGACGGCTTCTGCGTCCAGCGTGTCCCTCAGCTTAGCCGCGAGGGCATCAGCTTTGGGGCCGCTGGAGGCGCCGGAGACCTCGAGTAGGCGAGCTCCGGTGCGGGTGGTCTTGCACCGGAGCCCCCCTTGTATCTCGAGGGCCTTGAGGTCCACCGAGGCCTTGACTTTCCTCAAAACATCGGCGTACCCCACACCTCTCTCTACACCCTCCGTCGTCACCGTCAGGACGACGGCGGTGGAGCGAGGGGGGCGGGGCCTCTTCGGCGCCTTCGCCGCGGTGGCTTGGGCCGCTTTTTTGGCGGCCTTCTTCCGCCTATGTTTTTCTCCCACTACTTCCCATCCCTCCCCTCTGGAAGGATGTGTAGTGGGAGTGGCGCGGGACGCGGGGGCAGCAGGGGTGGCATTAGGCCTCCCCTTTCTCTTCGGCTTAGCCGTCGTGGCCGGCTTAGCCGGTGTCCGAATGGTTGGTGAAGCGGACATAGGCGGGGCTGGGCGGGCAGCAGACCTACTTGGACCGGACCCAGGAGCGAGAGCCCCACTGGCGGCAGCCGCGTATGACAGCGCGGGTCGCGCCAGCGGGGGGCGGTATGATCGGTCTTCAAGAACCGCGAGTCGCCTCTCAATCGCCGCCAGAATCTGCGTCGGTGTCGGCGCAGTCTGCAGCGGCGATGCAGGAGGCGCTCCGGGCGCGCTCCTAGGTGCCGCTTTGGGCGCCGGTCTAGCCGTCGGTGAAGGCGGAGAGGGTCCCGTCAGCTGGGTCTCCGGAGGCCCTTTGACCAAAATGGTAAGGTTAGCGACCTCCTGTCGCAGGGCCTCCGTCTGTTTCCGGGAGGAAGCGAGCTCAGCAGCCAAGCTCGCTACCTGGTCTCTGAGCTTTGCCTCCTCCTCGGACACGCTCCGCGCGAGGAGCTCATCGAGGGACAGGTGGGCGTCGGCAATGGCTTCGGACACCACCTTCTTCTTCCCCGAAACATTCTTGGCACCTCTCATGGCGGCAATGATTCGGGCAAGAGCCCCCATGAGCACCCGCGCGGCCGGCACTTCTTTGTCCCTGCCGCTAGGCAGGAACGGGACCTGTATGCTGGGGTTTGGTGCCCGCCCCTTGGCGTCGTAGCCGGGCTTCCGGATTCGGACCGCCTTGACCGGTGGCTCCTCGCATTCGCTGGAGACCACTGATATCGACGGACCGTCCTTCGGCGTCGAATGCGACTTCTTCACCGGCGCGCTCTTCTGACGGCCCCTCTTCAGGTAAATAGAGCGCGCCGGCTCTGGTTCCGTCTCCGCTTCCATCGTGCCGGGATCTGACTCACTGTCAGTTCCGGCAGCAAATGGTAGTTCAAACCTTGAAGGCGTCGACGTCGCGCTGCGACTGGGCAGCGCGACGCGAGTCTCCGTACCGCTGGGCAAGTTCGGCGTCCGTGAATCCTGCATTAGGTCGTCGTTTTGGTCCGGCACTACCTTGACAACGGCAGTACCGAGACCGGGGGTCACAAAACTTTCGGGTTCATCCGACATGATTATTCTTCTTTAAATAAATAAATAATTGGCCACACAAGTTTAGACCTTGACGTTCTGTCACCCAACCTGCCACTCCGTTACGGTGGTCAGGTTGGGGTCCAGGGCGGACGGCGTGGACGTAGTCAAAGATCACTTGGGGCCCCGCCCCTGATCGACTACGCCTGGAAGTATTATCTACTCGTACAGCTCCTGTGGCAACGAGAGCACCGTCACCTGTGACACAGACGGTTGCTACAAGTGGGACGTTAGCGGAGCCCGCACTCGACGTGGGAAATGATACGAGTGATACATCTATCCAGGTAAGCGAGCAATTGAGGAGTACTTTGGGAGATGTGATCTCGCAGTATAGGTTTATACCTAATTCTAGACCGCGGCTACCACGCTTGCCAATGCATAAGCGAAATCTGGCGTTGATGGGAGCCCTGAATGCATTGCTAGAGCCGTACTTACGGACTAGCAGTGATTTGCTTGATACTCACTCGATTCTTTACTGTGGAGCCATTGCCGCTTGTCGTGTTGCACGCGTTAAATTCCCCGAAGTTAACCGTGCACCACGACCGGATGGTGTTCCCGTATGGCAGGCAAGAATCGAGCGACGTATCGGCACATTTAGGACTCTCATTGCAAAGCTTGTCTCTTTCAGCCGGGGAAATTATCGTCCCCGGGTCATACGTTTCGTGGCTCAGGCATTTGCTGGGACCGGTATTTGTCCCCAGCAATACTTAGCCAATGTCACGGAACGTATTGACTTTCTGAAACAGAAAGTGTATGCATGGGCAAGCCGTATCCGTCGTTATAGAGAGCGTGTAAATAGATACTGGCAGAATCGCATCTTCCAAAGTGACCAAAGGAAGGTGTACCGAGAGTGGGAGGGAACTGGACAACGTTTAAGCGACGGACAACTGCCAGATGCTCACGCCATGAACCAATTTTGGCGTGACATATGGTCGGTGCCCGTCGAACATTCGGAGGGCGACTGGATCCGTGTCGTCGAGCGTGAATGCAGTACCATCGAACCCATGGAGTCTATTACCATAGACTCTGAAGACGTTAGTTGTGCAATTCGTACGGCCCCGAACTGGAAAAGTCCTGGGCCGGATGGATTGCACAACTTTTGGATAAAGTGGGTTCAGAGCTCGCATGAACGCTTGGCAACACAGTATCAAGAAGCCCTTGAGTCTAGTTCTTTACCCGCTTTCATGACCACTGGCATCACCTTCCTGCTCCATAAATCAGGTAGTACCACGGAACCTAAAAACTATAGACCCATCACTTGCTTACCTACCATCTACAAGCTCCTTACATCTATTCTGAGAAGTAAAATAAACTCACACATATTATCTAATAATATCTTAGATAACGCTCAGAATGGATGTAGGGCTGGGTCTCGTGGTACTAAGGAGCTACTCCTCATTGATATGGCCATTAGCCAACAAGTCAAGCGGAGTAGGGGCGCCCTCTCTACTGCCTGGATTGACTACAAGAAGGCCTATGATTCGGTGCCTCATTCATGGCTGAGGAGGATTTTAGAGTTGTATAAAATTAATCCGACTCTTAAATCCTTCTTAGTCTCATGTATGGGGCGGTGGACCACAGTCCTTCGTCAACCAGGTAGTGGTGGGTATGCCTCTGATCCGCATGGCTTGATAAGGATTGAGCGTGGTATATTCCAGGGCGACAGTTTGAGTCCATTATGGTTTTGTTTAGCACTGAATCCACTTAGCACATTGCTGAAGGATTCAGGGCTAGGCTACCGGTTTCGTAGAGGGGGTGAGGTTATTTCTCACCTGATGTATATGGATGACCTCAAACTGTTCACACTGAAGCACCAAGATTTAGTGACATTATTAAAAACTACGGAAGTTTTTAGTAATGCCATTAAGATGGAGTTCGGTGTTGATAAGTGTGCGGTTATGCATGTACAGCGGGGGAAGGTTGTAAATTCACCGAATCTACAACTTTCTGAGATAAAAACCCTCAGATCTCTCTCCGAGACCGAAACATACAAATACCTAGGTATGTCAGAGTCATTGGGTATAGCGGTAGAGGATATTAAGAAATCGGTGAAAGAACGTTTTTTTGGCCGCCTGACAAAAGTTCTTAACAGTTCTTTGTCCGGTGGTAACAAAATGCGGGCTTTCAACGGTTGGGTGATACCTTTATTGTTATACTCCTTTGGCATACTTAGGTGGACTCAAACGGAACTAGACGCCTTGGATAGGCGAGTCCGTCAACAACTGACATTGCATCGAATGTTACACCCACGATCTTCTGTCATGAGACTGTACATTCCGCGGAAGTGGGGGGGTCGAGGCTTTTTGAATGCCAAGAACCTCCACAACCGTGAAGTGTGCAGTCTGAGAGATTACTTTCTACAGAACGGGTGTGACATTCATTGCGATGTCGTGATGGTTGACAAGGGCCTGACACCTCTTTCCTTGGCTAACGAGAACTGGCGTAAACCAAAGGTGCTAGGTACTGAAGACCGTAGGGACGTATGGAAGAGTAAGGAGCTACACGGGCGGTTCTACCGGGTCTTAACAGGACCCGACGTAGATCTGCTCGCTTCGGTGAACTGGCTGCGTTTTGGGGACCTCTTTGGGGAAACTGAAGGTTTTGCCTGTGCAATTGCAGATGAGGTTATCAAGACGAACAACTATCGGAAATACATCATGAAGGACGGTACGGTCGACATTTGTCGAGCATGCCACCGTCCTGATGAATCACTTCGCCATATTATTTCCGGTTGTTCGTATCTTGCTAACACCGAGTACTTGCATAGGCACAATCAAGTAGCCAGGATCATCCACCAGCAACTTGCTCTTCAATATGGCCTTATTGAGTTTGAAGTACCGTACTATAAGTATACACCAGTGCCAGTTCTTGAGAATGGTCGTGCATTGCTCTACTGGGACCGATCAATCATCACGGACAGGACTATTGTTGCAAATAGGCCCGATATCGTGATGGTTGATCGGACCCAGCGTCGGGCAGTGCTCGTCGATATCGCCGTCCCGCATGACGAAAATCTCGTGAAGGCAGAGAAGGACAAACTTAGTAAATACCTTGATCTGTCCTTCGAGATAACCGCCATGTGGGACGTAGACTCGACGATCATTGTCCCGGTGGTCGTTTCGGCAAACGGATTAATAGCGAAGAGTCTCGATCAACATCTCAAGAGACTCTCGTTAGATTGTTGGATCAAGAGTCAGATTCAGAAGGTTGTTATCCTCGACACGTACCGTATTGTTAGGAGGTTTCTTAGTCTGTAGCCTCCACCGCCGGTAGTTTGGGTCCTACTCCGCTACTGGTGGGTCACTATTTTTTATATTTTTAAATGTATTTGTTTTTTTTTTTATAAATGTATTTAAAAATGTATAAAATAAGAATGTAAAGGAATAAACGAAATAAAAATAGTTAAATAAAATCAGTTTAGTCCGAGACACCCAGGACTTTAATTGGCTGTGTCATAGCGGCTGGCACGTAAGATTCTGTTGCCTTTCATCAACATTTCATCGCAAGGCAACGGGTTTCAATTTTTTTCAAATTTACAATATAGCTGCTACTTTTTATTAAATTAATTCGGCCATTTTGGACATAACCCATTATAAATGTACTCAGTGACGGCAATAGGATTGCCCCCTATTACGTGGAACTAAAATACTGGCAAATTGTGGGTGTGTAACGCCTATATCCCGGAAGGGGTAGGCAGAGGAGGCGCGATATATGTGTGTGTGTAATAAAAATAACATAGTGTAAACAAAGTCACCCGTACCGTATGTATGCTTAGATCTTTAAAATTATACAACGGATTTTGATGCGGTTTTTACTAATAGAGTGGTTTTCGAGTTATATATATGGATAGTTGGTTTTTTGTGTATATAATTTGTCAAGCGGACGAAACCGCGGGCGTCTGCCAGTTTTTTATATAACTGACAATAATGGTAGAGATTCTAAAATATTTGTTATGTACAAATGAGGTTTAATTCTGAACAGGTCCTATTTAAATTTAGGTGGTAAGCAATCCAAATTGTAGATTTCCTGATTGCTTGATCTAAAGGTAAAAGTCTATTAATTTCAGAATCATATAATACGAATTGTAGCAGTACATACAGATAATATTTATTAACAAACATATAATTGACAGTAGTGAAATATAAAACTTATTTCATTAAGTACTTAATTGCAGTCCCCTTTTTAGATCATTTCCAACATCGGTAATTGCATCTGCTTAATTATTTATAACTGTACGAATGTCAGACTTGACGATATGCTCATTAATATATGTTTATTTATGGCAAATGCATGGGTAATAACTACTTACTCGTATTACCACGCTGTTTTTCGTATTCGATTATAATTAGCACGTTCTGACATTTTATTGAGTTTTTTTTAACAAATTTACGCACATTGTCGAATTTTAACTGTACAATTACATATAAAGCTATATCGAACGATTTATGAAGTACATAATATTCAGTAATTTACTGTAATAGAACTTTATGCGCACTTCTCACAAATTGGGGTCTAGGTACCGTCATCATTAGTTTCATAATTAGACACATACACATGTTACACCTATATCCCTGAAGGGGTAGGCAGAGGTGCATTAAATAAATAAAATAAAATAAATAAAATAAAAATCATTTATTTCGGACTTCGTAGTCCATAGCTATTAATTGGTTAGTACCAATAAAGACTTATAAACTATGTTAGTACGATTTAATAGGAAAACATTTCATATTTTTATTTAGATACAAGATTATTGTTCGTCACACAGCGACGAACAATAGTCCTTAGCAAAGGCATTGAATCCCGTTGCCTTGCGATGAAATGTTGATGAAAGGCAATGGCCATCTAATGAAATTTTACAGCTACTAGAAAACTTTTGTTTTATTTTAGGTGGATGACATAATTAATATTTTAGGTCTTAAATAAATTTTAATGACAATTCAACGTATTTCAAATCAGTTGACACCTATGCATTTTATAAAGAGAATCATCTAGGTATGTGATCGATTTTAAAATATATATTGAAATCAAATCGATCCATCTCAAAATATTCGTGAAATGCTCTTTACCTATACTGCCAAGGAGATATTCTCGTCAACATTCCTTTGGAACAGTTTAGTAATATCCGTCCCGTAACTGTAAGATATTGTATCCAACACAAGTTGTGTGAGCGGACGGTAAGCCACGCGCGACCTTCCCCGATTGTTTCCACTATCGTACCGCATACTTCACGGCAAGTAAGTAAACTTCTACCAACATCCTTACGTTAAAGACAGCTATGATAACCGCAACGACATTATTATAGATATACAATATCCTACATAAAATTTTATGACATTAGGTACATACCTCTACGGTGCCACTCTTAGCAGCTAGTACCTAAATAGGTACTAGCTGCTAAGAGTGGAAAAAAAACTTGTTCCCAATTCCCACAGTCATTACCGAGATAAAACGACGCCTATTTGCACTTTTAAACTTTTCCTAGCCCTTTTAATTTCGGACAGTCACGCGGAATTAAAACAAAAAGCCCTTTTAATTTACCTTCAAATTCTTATACTCGTAAAAAATACCGTCGTTTTTAAATTATGTGCACTACAAACAAACAGATACGAAGAAATAAAATCATGATTTAAGACTCAGAATCACTTTATTTAGTCACCCCGAATTAATGGACGCTTCGGTAGCTATCTGTTTCGCATCCATCGTGAGGTCACACCCCGGTGTCAACACTGCGAGGTTTCCGACGACGACACCGCACTCCACACGTTAGTGGAGTGCTCAGCGTGGGCGAGTCAGCGCCGGGACCTCGAAGTGGGTCTGGGCGTGGATATCCTCTCGCTGGAAACCATTCTCCAAGCCATGGTCTCCAGCGCGAGTAGGTGGAACGCGGCCGTGTCCTTCTGCGAGCAAGTCATGCTCGCGAAGGAGGCGGCCGAGAGGGAGAGGGAGCGTACCCTTCCCGCCGAGTTCCGTAGTCAGCGGCGAGGGCACCGCAGACTCATCTACGCCCAAGACCATCGACCTCCATGATCGGGGCCTGAGGACGGCGGGTGGCGCCGCCGTCCTTATAGAAGCAGGCTAGAAGGGTTGCATGCTGCGGGACCTTTGTCCCAATAGCACGCAACCAGATTCCCTCACTGATGCGAGATAAAACCCTACCCCAACGACGCGGGATTCTCCTCCCGATCAAACCCCCGCAGAGACCACAGAGGTGGTCAAAGTCCGCCGGACGCCACTGGAAATACCTGCTTGTAACCAGAGACGCCCGGCAACGGACGTAAGAGCGGCCGCGGCCTTGGGCCACGGAATTAAAAAAAAAAACCCGAATTAATATTTTAACGTTTTTTCTAATTGAGCGGAGCGAAGCGAAGCTCTATCTTAGACGACAAGTGTAAATCGTTTGTGTGCCAACTCCTCCGAAACGGCTCGACTGATTTTGACCAAATTTGGCATGTTGATCGACATCATACCCGGGAGTGCAGATCTCCGAAATCATGAAAATAGAGCATAAAAAAAAATTAAGAAAATTTGCTCCGCTGACCATTTGCAATTAGTAGCATGGATTGCATACCTAGTAATAATATGAAGAGAAAAAGTTACACCTGCCGTCCTACAGAGAGACAGTCTATCATATTACGAAACAAGCGCGTACTGCCTAAAGTGTGCCTTCATTTCGTTTTCAATTAAATTGGAAGTCCTGTTACAATTATACAAATTAATTGGAACTGTAATACCCTACAAGGCATCAAGCAACATTCAATCATTATACTGGGATATTAAATCATTTGTTGGTTACATTATCCATGTTTATGCTATTTTTCACTACATTATCATTACAACAATTGTTTCGGTAGGAGCCCCACTGGGTAGTTCCGACCACTGTGTTGTTCACGCTGGCATGAAGGTGTCACCTCCTGCACGTCCTGTACAAACGTCACGACGACTATGGCACTACTCGTCAGCGGATTGGGACGGTCTACGCGATTATTATGCGTCCGTCCCCTGGAGCCAGCGCTGCTTTGTAGGAAAGGCTCCTTCGGATAGTGCTTCTGCTATTGCTGGCGAGATCAGTTTAGGGATGGATTATTACATCCCTTTCACTGATGTCGCCAGTATCCGCAGAGCCCGTCCCTGGTTCGGGCGAGATTGTGCCAAAGCTGTTCGACAAAAACAGTCGGCATATCGCACCTGGATCAGGGCCCGGGCTGTGCGCGACCCAAACGTGGGCCACCTCAAAGCAGCGTACAACCGGGCCACAAAGTCGAGTAAGAGGGCCTTTAAGAGAGCGGATGCCCAGCGCGTCGCGCGGCTTGGTCAGGAGCTCACTTCCCATCCCACGGGCAGCCGTGGATTCTGGCAACTGGCCAAAGCCGTGCAATCTAACTTTTGTCAGCCCTCGGTGCCACCGCTGCGTTACCCAGATGGAACACGGGCTCACAAAGCCCAAGAGAAAGCGGATATGCTCGCAGACCTCTTTGCGGCTAATTCCCGGGTCGACGACCGTGGCCTGCAGCCCCCCGCCATCGCCAACTGTGGCCACACAATGCCTGATATTGTTATCAGGCAATGTGATGTACGGGCAGTGCTGCGGTCACTCGACACGCGGAAAGCCAGTGGCCCTGAAGGCATTCCGGCGGTGGTGCTACGAAAATGTGCAGCTGAGTTGTCTCCAGTATTAACGCGTCTGTACCGCCTGTCATACTCTTCAGGGCTCGTGCCGGAAGTCTGGAAGGAGGCGAACGTACAACCGATCCCCAAGAAAGGGGATCGGTCCGATCCAGGCAACTATCGACCCATAGCTGTCACCTCAGTCATTTGCAAGGTGCTTGAGCTCCTTATAAATAAGCAGCTCATGCAATTCCTAGAGGATCACTCGCTAATCAATGATCGACAATACGGCTTCAGGCCAAAGCGATCAACGGGTGATCTTCTGGCATTCGTAACGCATGTCTGGGGTGGGGCTATGGAAAGGCACGGCGAGTCCTTGGCTATTAGCCTGGACATCGCCAAAGCCTTCGATAGGGTCTGGCATGCTTCGCTCCTTTCCAAGCTTCCGGCATATGGTCTACCTCCTCAACTGTGCAGCTGGATTGCCAGCTTTTTAAACGAGCGCCGAGTGCGGGTCCTCTGCGATGGCCAGGCTTCTCGCTTCTTGCAAGTGAATGCCGGGGTACCGCAGGGGTCCGTACTATCACCAACTCTCTTTCTTCTGCATATCAATGATATGCTATCCCTCGGGAACATTCATTGCTATGCAGATGACAGCACACTGCACGGGAGTTACTCGGTTCGTCCGACGGCGGGGCGATCTGAGATTGAGGAGGAGAGACGACGACTCGTGGCTGATCTCGACCGTAACCTCGACAGTATCTCTCAATGGGGTACCGAGAACCTGGTCGAGTTCAATGCCCGCAAAACAGGCGTGTGCATTTACTGCGAAGAAATCCCCTTTCCTTCCCCTACCCTCTCTTCAGAATGCATTATTACCAATGAAGGACAACCTTGATATCCTTGGCATAGACGTTCGTCGAGAGCTCAATAATAAAAACTACATCGAAAGATGTATAGGGCTAGCTTCGCGGAAACTAGGAATACTGAATAAGGTAAAGAGATTCTTTACACCGGACCAGAGGTGTCTGCTGTACAAGACGCAGATTAGACCCTGCGTCGAATACTGCTCTCACCTCTGGGACGGCTCCGCGAAGTATCTGCTGGACGCTCTCGACGCTATGCAGCGACGGGCTATCCGTATTATAGATTGTCCGGAGGTAACGGGAAGCCTTGAGCCGCTAGTTCAGCGCCGAACAATAGCTTCCTTGGCCGCATTCTACCGTATTTACCAGGGCGAGTGTTCTGAAGAGCTCTTCAATCTGATCCCACCCTCTTCCTTCCGATCCCGAACGACTCGTGCCGGGCAGAGATGCCACCCCCACACAGTGGATAGCATGTTCGCGAGAACCGAACGTTTTAAACGTTCGTTTCTCTGCCGAACGATAGTGGCCTGGAACGCCCTGCCTGTGCACGTGTTTCCTCCCACATATAATCCTGGGTTCTTTAAGCGGAGCGTGAAGAGGCACATCAGTAGGTCGTCAAGTTGAGGGCCACTCTCAATAGTAATGTGTGCTGTGAGAGTGGCCCACAATCGCTAGACGTCGTCACGACTTACCACCAGGCGGGCGGCGTCAATTTGGCGAACCAAACATAAAAAAAAAAAAAACAACATACTTAGTATAAAACAAAGTCGCTTCCGTATCCTATGTATACTTAGATCTTTAAAACTACACAACGGATTTTGATGCGGTTTTCACCAATGGATAGAGTGGTTCTCGAGGAAGGTTTTTGTGTATATAATTTGTCAAGCAGGCGAAGCCGCGGGCGTCCGCTAGTACATAAGCTAGACGTCAAGTAATTCATATGACACATCTATGAAAATAGAGATGTTGAAACAATATCAATAACAAACTAGTTCTGGTTAAAGTTAGATCACAGGTGGCTAATTTGTCTATTTTGGGTTTGCAGCGTCATCGTCGTCGAATAGATTTGTTTTAGGGTATTAGGTCATCTCTATACATTACATTAAATATTTTACGTCGGCACATTTTTAGGGTTAAAAATGGACCCTAGGTTTCGACGGTGTACTCGAAGCGTCCGGCATTAAATGGCATGGGCGGGTGATTTAGACAAAATAGTGTTAAATCGTGATGTCTTTTGGTCGCCTTTCCTAACTTTTCATTACACGCTTCAAATTTAGTAACTATGTTTTTAATAGTACAATTAAATATATATTTTATGTAAATAATTATGTACAATTAACCGCCGAATACCGAAACGTCTCTGAGCAATTAGATAGTCAAAAGTGAAATGTGAATATTTCACATTATAGTAGACTAGTGGGCGTGCCCCACAGCTTTGCCCGCTTGACATGTATACTAAAACCTTCCTGAAGAACAACTCTATCTATTGGTGAAAACCGCATCAAAATCCGTTGCGTAGTTTTAAATATTTAAGCATACATAGGGGCGAACAGACAGCGGAAGCCAATTTGTTTTATACTACTCGTATCATGTTATGATATAATAAAGGTTTAACATGATTGACGTACTCCCGTTTACTCTAAATAAGATTGAAGCAGATAGACACGTACAAGTTTATATCCATTCTGCTCATTAATCAATCAACTATAACTTAATTAGGTACGTGTAAGAGAGATAACTATATGTTGTAGAATTATAGCTATAGCTTGTGTAATAAGCTTTGATTGAAGAGTACCAAACGCTTTCAGAGAGTCAATTGGAGCATTACAACATTAACCGGATCCTCTATTTCGAAGTTTCAAACAGTATAGTGAGGAAGCCAGTTTCTTCCTGTTATATTCGTTTCCAGCTAAAGTGAATTCTGTAAAGTATATGTTTGAGTTTATATAGAGAGATAAAAGTTGTGTTGGCGAAGTAACTTGTGTGCCTGCCGTAGCGGGTATCCTGTCTTATATGTACGAACGCTCAAATGTGTAAAAAAACTCCTCACTTGAACAATATGATATTGTTCAAGTCGGTGGTTTAGTTACAATTTCAGCGTTACTAGTATTAACTTAGAAGGTTTGCCTTTGCCTCATAGCACGTAACCAGATTCACTCACTGACGCGGGATAAAACCCTACCCCAATGACGCGGGATTCTCATCCCGACCAAACCCCCGCAGAGACCACAGAGGTGGTCAAAGTCCGCCGGGCGCCACTGGAAATACCTTCTGCGTGTAACCAGAAACGCCCGGCAACGGACGTTAGAGCGGCCACGGCCTTGCGCCGCGGAATTAAAAAAAAACTAATTAATAATAAAATAAATAAATAATAAAATAATAATAATTAATAATAATTAAATAAAATTAATACTAGATTAACTTCTAAGTAAAAAAATATTTTAGCTTTCCTTCTTACTTCATAGTATTTTATAGGACTCTATTTTATTAAGTGATTACTGATAAGTATACTAAGTTGCTGAAAAATAATTTTAAATACAAAAAACCTTCTTTTTTCCTGATTGTTTTTATAGTATTTTACAGGACTCTATTTTATTAAGTGACTAGCTGTCCCTGCGAACTTCGTACCGCCCTAATTTTACCTTTTAGACCTTCCCTGAACCTTCACGAATATTTCAAGACCAAAATTAGCCAAATCGGTCTAGCCGTCCCCGAGTTTTAGCGAGACAAACGAACGGCGATTCATTTTTATTTATAAAAGATAAGTATACTTAGTTGCAGAAAATACATTTTAACTACAAAAATATACTCCTAATCAAAAATATAAATCTAAATGAAACTTACCTGTGAATCTGCTGATGAAACTTTGGCTACTTTTGACCCATAGTTTTCCAAAACGATAAGAGGTTTATCCTCTACTAAGTCGGACCAATAAAATGATTGGCCAAATTAGGGTGTCTAGATAACCCCACGACGATAAAGGATAGCCTTCATCGTCTTTCATAGTCCTTTTAGATGAAAGTTATTTTTGACGAAACAATAACTTTACATTAGTGACCTTCAAATAAAAATGACAATAGACCACTTGTAATATGACAGGATAGTTCAATAAATTCATTTATACGTATATATTGAACACTTACGCACTGGGAATGAAGTGGGACGAGTTTGGTGATTTGTGTTTTGGCTCTGTTTGACGAATGACGGGAATATTGCTGTAGTTATATCTGTGATAACATGACAGGTACCTAAATGATATAAATAATGATATAAATAATGATATAAATATGTATTTAACCTATTATTCTTTGAGAGAAAAGCTTGAGATTTGCAGTAGTAACTCGTATACACGTACACGTTACTTGGGTGTCTAATTATCGGCGCACGCGCAGTAGCATCCACACGTCCGCAATGTACCAGAAACATTAAACATTTTGAAATATTTAACTCACTTTGTTACCAACAAATTCAACTGTTACCTGTCAATATTTATTTTCAACAAAGTTTTACTTGGTTTTATTATTTCTGCAATTGTCTTACACGTGCTCTACTGAAATCCAGTCCGACACAAACATTATCATGCTTTGTGATAAAAATATTGTTTCACTTTTTTTCTCTTTGTTTTGGATAGGCTATTGGATTAAAGCCTTGCCAAAAGTCAGTCTTGTCGGGGCCAAAAATAACGATCGCTTAATAAAGGACTACACCAGTGAGTACAGACTCAGATATGTTAGGAGATTGGTAAGCTAAGCTGTGATGATTGCCATTTGAAAGTATTCCCGTTCTTCGTGTAAATTAATTCTAACTTTGTAGGACCACATTTGTGATCCAATTATTAAATATCTCGTTTGCAAATTTACAGGACCTACAGCCCTCGTGACGACATAGATTAGATTATTCATAGCCAATAGAAATATAATTTATCTGCTCGTATGATGATTATATATTTCATGATTTTAAATTTCGACAAATTAGCATTATGTGATTCGATTTTTTTTCGAAAATAAATTGTTATTTAAGAAGTTGCTAGTTTAGCTTATAGACTCCTGCATGTTGACCCCTGATCGTAAATATACACTTGAATAACAGTGGTACACAAGACAATCTACAGATGAAAGAGTACCTTTTATTACTATCATATGGCAAATCATAATATTCTGCAAGTTTCCTAATTCGACAGGCAATCCATCCAGTTTGTCAGCTTTAGGCCACGACAGACATACCCAGTCCACCGTGACTTAAATGCTATTGATAGTACAAGTACGTGATGAACATATGAATAGTTATATAGTGTTGGAGAACGACCAAAATCAATTGATTATTCTCTTTTCTCCCTTAGAATTTACAATGGGAAACTGTAAAGTTGGCAGGAACCCAGTTACAGTGGTTATTTACACACAGCTTGCCAACAATGTAACGTGATAAGATTGCAGAGGAACTTAAACTGCTTAGAATGCTTCACATTATGTTCGTTTAAGATGAACTTCACTACAGAATTCACACCAGAAATGCTAACAAAAAGTTGCAAAAATAAGTTTAACAGTAAGTTACATTGGAGTTATGAAATAAAAATTAATGAGGCTATAAATAAGTGGTACTGAGTCCAAAACCAAATTAGTTTTCTTCGTATCTGTTTATTTATTTGTTTGTTTCGCGTATAATGGCTAGAACGATTTTGATGAGATAGTTTCAGACCCAGTGAAGATATTAGACTACTTTTTATATACATGTTCAAATTATTTAAACAAAACAAAAACCAAGTGGGCATATATTCAAGAACATTACGTAAATATTCGGCCAAAGTGAATCTAAATCTATTGATCAGTCTACAACGGCTCTTTTATTGATCGTATTATCAAGGTAACTTCCATGTTACTTATTAATTATTTTCTTACACTAAACTGTTTAGTGATTTGAAAGATATCTACATACAAAGTCGATCGATATCGTGTTTGAAAGCGACGAGTAGGTTTTACTTTGCTTCAAAAAATTATTAAATTATCACTCAGTAATATTTAGTTAGAGAAAACTTTACGAGTGAAAACTGGACAGAGAACCCTATACTTACTAACCCGTCTGGTAAGCGTTGTATATGTAGGCTGAATTCCTACCCTATTCGGGATAGACCAATGCCCTGCGGTGGGCATCAAAAGGGTTGAGATGACGATTATGATGAATCACTCAGTGGTCATCGGTGGTTTAGCATTAATAGCGTTGTCTTTAAAAGAGAAAGACTCGATCCCGGCCTAATGACATTAAATTATTGTGATTATACGTATAAATATTTGAATACATTCAAAGTTCTAAACACCTACCTCTTTAAAAGATCTGCATTTTTGATTGTATTTAGTGGTATACATGGGACACACTAAAAGTTTTGCACTTCTAGCTAATCGAAACTATTTGAATTTCAAATGTTATATTTTTTTAACGTTGCAACCTTCTTAGTAATAAAAAAAACAATTGGCGGGAAATCATTTGTCAATTGTTTTTTATCACACATCAAAGTTCTAGGTATGCAACGAAAATGGAATTAAGTCGAAAAGAATTTAGAGCGATGATTTTTTTGATTTTAAAAGTTCTCTCTCTCTCCGCAAGACTGTGCCGCTCGTCTTCAAAATGCTTTTGGGAGAGAAGCACCTTGTTTGAGCACCGTGATGCGATGGTTTGCTGAATTTGAGAGAGGTCGAGTCGAACTACCGACTTGTATTTTCTAAATTGCGTTTAATTGCACTTATTTGTCGAGAATATGAATACCCGTAGCCGTAGAGCCTTATCCCGCCAGCAGGAGGAGCCCAAACTTCAGCTGGTGTTGCAGGAACTTAAATCTAAAACAGAGC
Source organism: Nudaria mundana (assembly GCA_963556515.1). Classification (NCBI taxonomy): domain Eukaryota; kingdom Metazoa; phylum Arthropoda; class Insecta; order Lepidoptera; family Erebidae; genus Nudaria; species Nudaria mundana. The sequence goes on from OY748297.1 coordinate 9,777,881, forward strand.
TCTGTTTACAATTAGAAAAAGAAAAAGAAGAAAATGAAAACTTGTTGATAGGTGCTTTAGACGATAGTAAAAAACTAAAATCTGAACTAGCTAGGCTTCACATTAGTTATGATGAAATTGTAATGCAGCGGAACCACCTTCAATCAATAGTAGATAGGTTTCAAGAGTGCAGTGACGAGTATGAAGGGACCTTGAGGAGCACTACCTTGCTGGAACAGGAGCTACGGGATGCCCAGGGGCACATCTTACACCTGGAGTCAGCTGCCGAGCAAGTCGTAGTCCAACAAACGGATAACCTTTATAACGAGCTAATGAGTGGTACTCCGCAGTTTGTTCCTTCTGCAACAGTTCCAAACCTGGACTTGTCTACTATAGATCTTACCAATGACAGTTCATACCAACTGGACAAGCCAGTTTATTTTTGCAGCAGGAATAAACTAAAAAAATACCTAAAAATAAAGAAATTCATTTTAAAATCAAGGAAACAATTAAAATACCATAGAATCTTAATCAAAAAGTGTAAAAATGTTAACTCTAGTTTAAAATTAAGAGAACAAGCTAAATTATCTATGTTAGAACTTAAACAAAGTCATTTAAAATATTACACAAATAAAAAATTTGCAATTTTAGTTAGAGTTTGTAGAAAAGAAGAAATATGAATGGTCTCTAAAAGACTTTAATAAGTGTTCATCAAGTATAGATAAGGTACTCAAAACATCAAATTATAATACTGAGCGCCTAAATACATTTATAAATAACCACTCGTGCAACATCAACTGCACAAGTCCTCCTCAATCTTTGGAGCACCAGACTTCCCTTACAACTTGCTCCCCTTCTACTTCATTAGTGTATGAATTGTGTGACAGTGTAAAAAGTAATAGTCATACTGGTTATACTAAACTAATTTTATTTAGTGATGATATTGGAAATGATTTTGGTTCTTTTCTTTTACAACAATTTAATTCAAATTGTTATTCAATTATTAATAACTGTTCCATCCAGGTGCATCTTTAAATGAAATTATGCAAAATATATTAGAATATAATTTTGACTCAAACAGTAAAATAATTATTTTCTGCTCAAACAGGGGTAAAATTAACAAAAATGAACTATCCCTATACTTTGACAAAATGCAAAACTTAAATGTTGAACATGTAGTAATGTTTACATTACCATATATAAAAGGTGTGCCAGACGTGGAAAATTCTCTTAGATATAAGATACATTTACAACTCAATTTAACTAGCCAATATAATAATAAATTCCATGTAATTGACTTTAATTCTGTTTTTAAGAGAACTGTATATAAATACAATTTGTCAACTTCTGACAGTAAGTTTAACGATAACAAACATATTGTTTATGTAAACAAAGGTAGGTATTTTCTACCAAAGCATTATAAGAGACAAATAGCAAGTTTGCTATTCAATTATTTTTACACTTCAGCCAAGAACTTGGCTGACAAAACTGCTTCTATTGAGCAATGTAGATTTAGTGTTAAGACTTTGGAATCTGTTCCAAGTAATTTAAATTAAGTTCTACGACAACAGAGGCAATATTACCCTTTAGCAGGCATAGTCAATTAATTGAATTAAATTTAGTTACAAATATTAATTATGTTAAAAAATGCCCTCCAAATCAAACCAAATCAAAAAATGTAAATTATATCAACATAGGGCATCAAAATATTGGTTGTTTAACACATGGCAAAGAGTTAGAGTTGGAACTGTTAATGAATTCAGATAATATTGATATTTTTTGTATTACAGAACATATGTGTCATACTGGTTATACTAAACTAATTTTATTTAGTGATGATATTGGAAATGATTTTGGTTCTTTTCTTTTACAACAATTTAATTCAAATTGTTATTCAATTATTAATAACTGTTCCATCCAGGTGCATCTTTAAATGAAATTATGCAAAATATATTAGAATATAATTTTGACTCAAACAGTAAAATAATTATTTTCTGCTCAAACAGGGGTAAAATTAACAAAAATGAACTATCCCTATACTTTGACAAAATGCAAAACTTAAATGTTGAACATGTAGTAATGTTTACATTACCATATATAAAAGGTGTGCCAGACGTGGAAAATTCTCTTAGATATAAGATACATTTACAACTCAATTTAACTAGCCAATATAATAATAAATTCCATGTAATTGACTTTAATTCTGTTTTTAAGAGAACTGTATATAAATACAATTTGTCAACTTCTGACAGTAAGTTTAACGATAACAAACATATTGTTTATGTAAACAAAGGTAGGTATTTTCTACCAAAGCATTATAAGAGACAAATAGCAAGTTTGCTATTCAATTATTTTTACACTTCAGCCAAGAACTTGGCTGACAAAACTGCTTCTATTGAGCAATGTAGATTTAGTGTTAAGACTTTGGAATCTGTTCCAAGTAATTTAAATTAAGTTCTACGACAACAGAGGCAATATTACCCTTTAGCAGGCATAGTCAATTAATTGAATTAAATTTAGTTACAAATATTAATTATGTTAAAAAATGCCCTCCAAATCAAACCAAATCAAAAAATGTAAATTATATCAACATAGGGCATCAAAATATTGGTTGTTTAACACATGGCAAAGAGTTAGAGTTGGAACTGTTAATGAATTCAGATAATATTGATATTTTTTGTATTACAGAACATATGCGTAAGTCGAATGAGCTCATGTTCAATTTCAGTAATCACCGGGTTGGTAGTGCATTCTGCAGGGTGACCACAGTACGGGGGGATCTTTGATTTTATTAAATAAAAAACTTAAATTTAAAGAACGGAAAGATATTGTGTCTCTTTCTCTAGAGTGTAAAGTCGAACTGTCTTGCGTGGAAATGGAGCAATTCATAGTAGTATGCGTGTATAAACCTGGAACCTCGCCCTTTTGCGAATTTGAGGAACTTATTGACAAAGTTCTATGTAAACTTGGAAAAACTAATAAGTACCTAATAGTTTGTGGTGATTTTAATGTGGATTTACTTGTTAATACGCCTATGAGTTATAATATTTTAAATTTATTTAAATCACACAATCTTACAAACTTATTTTTGGAGCCTACTAGATATTGTGCTACAATAGCCACTTGCCTGGATAATATATACAGCGATATGTTGCCAGAAAGTAAAAGTATTATAAAAAAGCTAGATTCAGACCATTGTGGGCAAATAGCATCTTTTAAAATCACTAAAGAAAAAGTTATAAAACGTAAAATATTATGTAGACCAATAACTGGTGACCGCTTGGAACGTATGAGGGTTGGACTTTGCAATAAAATTCCATTCTTAGACACTGGCTTAGATCCAAATGTAATGTATAAATTATTTTTTGATTCTTTTTACAACGAGTTCAACTCCATATTCAAGTCTAAGGAGGTCATGATTAGTGATAGTCCTACTTTCAGTGAATGGGCCACTGAGGGTATACACAAAAGTAGACAAAAACTTTATGAACTATACTCAGAAAGACAGCTTAATAGATCAGTTGAATTTCTAGATTATGTTAAAACTTATTCAAAAAAGTTTAAAGCAGATTGTTTAGCAGCTAAATCAAAATATATAAGTGATAAAATTCTCAATAGTGCAGACAAAGTTAAATCTACTTGGAAAATTATAAACGCGGAAAGAGACAAAAATTAAATGATAATAATTTTAAACTTAATATAAATGGTAAAATAACAACATCAGACTTCGAGGTCGCTAACGAATTTGAAATTTTTTTCTCCCGAATTCCTGTAGATTTGACAAAAACCCTAGGCTCTTCAACCCCCATTGCAGAATATTTGTTAAAAGCAAACGTTCCTTGTTGTAACGTTATATTTAAATTCAGTAAAGTTAACATAAACACCATCTTAAAAACTTTTAAATCTTTAAATATCAAGAAAACAGCTGACCTCTGGGGCATCTCTGTGTATTTAGTAAATTCTTTTATTGAAATGGTTGCTCCTGAACTAGTAATAATATTTAATAATTGTGTTGATAGTGGTGTGTTCCCTGATTTAATGAAATCTAGTAAATTAATTCCCCTGTTTAAATCGGGTAGTACTTCAGAACCGTCCAATTTCCGTCCCATTTCTGTACTACCTACATTTAGTAAAATTTTTGAAAAAATAATGCTTAATCAAATGCAAAATCACTTTAACGTTAATAAACTATTATATACAAAACAATTCGGTTTCACTCGTGGTCGGTCTACCACTGATGCCGAATTAAATTATTAGAGTGTATATACAGGGCCTGGGATGAGTCATATGATGCTTATGGTGTATTCTGTGACTTATCTAAGGCCTTCGATTGCGTTCAACACCAGACTTTAATTAAGAAACTTGATCATTACGGAATCCGGGGGACGGCCTTGAATTTCGTCAATTCTTACTTAAGTGATAGGGTCCAGAAAATAGTGATCAATGGTAAACAGTCACCTGGTTCTCCTGTAGCAATGGGGGTACCGCAGGGTTCAATTTTGGACCTTTTCTTTTTCTAGTATATATTAATGATCTCCCTCACCTCATAAGAGACGACCACGAGGTAGTTTTGTTTGCTGATGACACTTCTTTAATATTTAAAGTTAAACGTGGACAGCGCGAACTTGACGATGTAAACATTGCCCTGTCTAGGATAGTCCACTGGTTTTGTGCTAATAATTTATTATTAAATGAAAATAAAACTAAATGTGTAAGATTCACCTTACCTAATGTAAGACTTGTTAAAACCAGTGTTAAGGTTAGGGATGATATAATAGAATTGGTCGACGACACTGTCTTTCTGGGCATAACGTTAGACTCCAAATTGCAATGGGGGCCTCATATCGGGAAAATTTCGGCCAGGCTTAGTTCAGCAGCCTATGCTGTCAAAAAGATCCGACAACTTACAGACATTAAAACGGCGCGTCTTGTCTACTTCAGCTACTTCCACAGTATCATGACATATGGCATACTACTGTGGGGTAACGCTGCCGATATTGAATGCATCTTTGTGTTGCAGAAGAGGGCTGTCCGGACTATCTATGGGGTCTCGGGAGTCATTTAGACATAAGTTTAAGCATATTAACATCCTTACAGTGTATTCACAGTATATTTATGAAATTTTATTGTATACCCACAAGAACACAAGTAAATTTGTGAAAAATAGTGATAATCATAATCTAAACTTAAGAAATAAGGATAAACGGCCGTTCCTAAATTTAGGCTTCATAAAGTGAGTAATTCTTTTGCGGGGAACTTTATTCGAATGTACAATACATTGCCAACCGAAATAGCAAATTTATCTGTTAATAAATTTAAAAAACTAATAAAACGTAAATTGTGCCATAAAGCTTATTATAGTATTAATGATTTCTTAGATGACAAGGCTGCCTGGTTGTAACACGAATTGCTCCTTTCTAAATAACTCTGTATTAGATTTAAGATGAAATATTTTGGAAAAAAGCCGAACTGAGTTTCTTGAGGGCTCTTCTCAGTCTCGCTGCATTTTGGAACCCTCGGTAGAGTCACACCAACTTTTGACGAATCTAAATAATTTTCTAAAAATTTCAAAGATAATAAACGTTATTCTATTTTATTTTTATTTTTATTATGTCACAGGAGACGAAACGTGGATTTATTGTTTTGAACCCGAAAAAAACAGTAATCTTGTGAATGGGTATTTGAAAATGAGAACAAACCAACAAAAGTGAGGCAGGCGAGAAACGTTGGTAAAAAAATTATCGCGTTTTTTTTCTCAGCTACGGGTCCCATCTGTACAATTCCACTTGAAGATCAAAAGAGTGTTAATGCCGAGTGGTATTCTACCATTTGTTTACCCAGGGTGTTAGAAAAAGTTCGCGAGAGACGACCCAAAAGCCGCGTTCTCCTACATCATGACAACGATTCTTCACACACGGCCAACAAAACAAAGTAATTTTTAGCTTCCGAAAAAGTACAACTCGTCAGCCATCCTGCGCATCAAAGATGTGATGAGAGGTTTCACTTTTACCAACTCCGAAGAGGCAGTGATAGCGTTCAATCAGTACGTAGAAAACATGCCTTCAGATCTGTGGTCCTCCTGTTTTAAAAAATGGTTCGATCGCATGAAAAAATTTTTAATTTAAAGGAGAGTATTTTGAAAAGCAATAAACATAATATTTTAGTTTTAACATGTTGTTTTTTTAAGTTACGCAAAACTTATAGTATGACCAACACCTGCCCTGACTGTTGGAAATTAGGTTTGAATTACACTTATGAACTTTCTATAGTGCCCGGTAACGGTATTAGGCTTGATCCCTATTACGTGGGACTGAAAATTTACTGGCAAAGCATGAAGTATGTCGACGATACGATACAGGCGTGATGTATGTCTTCAATGAAGATACACTTGATTTTAGCGTCTTTTGGAACCGTATAATCATTTGACTACGAAAGGTAGAAAATAAACTGGAAGTTGTAAGCGATAACACAATCGACCTTCACATTGAGCGCTGACGTTATGTGTAATTAATTACTAATAATTAGCATGTGCAATGTCGGAAATAGTTAGTTCCAATAAAAATAGCATTATACTCGTAACCTGCAATATAGACTGAAACAAATCTATTTTTAAATAAAAATGTACTCGCTAGTGGCTAAACCAATTTGGCAAATTTAAGCCTTGCAATATTCTTAGAAGTTTAAAAGGTAAAATTGAGACAGTACGGAGTTTGCCGGGACAGCTAGTTAACCAATAAATAGTTATACAATCGTGGTACTTCTCGGTACAAGGTAGAGACACTTCTGCAAAAAATCCCAGCTGAGTATATACATACTGTGGTATGTATATACTCAGCTGGGATTTTTTACAAATATATTACACGAATACGTAAACGGTAGGCTTATTTATTTGCTTATAGGCACTAGAAATTATGTTATATAAAATAAAAGTAAGGTAATTTAAAAAATCTATAGAAATGTTCTCACGGCACCTTCTATATAATTGACAACTCTATACATTTCTAATCGAACCGTTAATTATGTGCCACGTTCCGATTCCTTTGACTTTAATACAGAAACCAGAAGAGTATACTATGCCCTAGCCTTTAAAAAGGAACTTAAATACCGTTGCAAGTCTCTCACTTGAATCTGGAGTTTACTTTTGTGACAGTATTCACGTCTTAGGTTGTAAAGGCAGCCTTCGCTTAGAAAATCCTGCTTTACCTCAGTAATAAAGCTTCTTTGAAGTAAGTCTAATTCTTGTTCTGAACACGATTAATTTTTATATTTTTACGCAACGATAAATCCAAACTTTTCCATCTAAATGAATTTTCCACTCCACCAGTCTGTAAATCATATATGATGGTATACGTTCAATATGTGGCTTTGTGTGGGTGTAAGTAAAAGTAGTAAGTGTGTAAGTGTAGGTAGTAGAAGTGAGGATGTGTGCGAGTTTGACCGCCACGTGGCAAGTTTGTCTCCTTGACCCGCTGCTCCCCTGGTAGCGCACGTTCAACGCTGTAAACTACTGTAAACGATCTAGTTTGTGAGAACTTTGATGTAGAAAATGTATGTGACAGTTATGTGAAGTGTATATACACAGAGCACATTAAATTAACCTGAGTCAAGTCCATTTACCAACTATAACTTAGCACTTAAATGGCCTCAGTATTGGTTTTGAGTTCTGTAGTAAAATTTTTGAATTTCCACTCGTAACACCTTGTGTTTGACATAATTTGAGTTTTACACGTGTATAAAGTTCTTTATTATTAGTAAAGGCAGAGGCCTATATTAATCGCCTAATAATCGCAAAACATACGTGACGTCAGCGACAACTTGAAGTTGTAAGTCCCTAAGGGTTGTCTCTTGTTTGTGACACGACCTTAACCATAGAGTTGATATTGAGGCATTAACGTCATAATTATTGGTCAAAATATGCTGGTACTTTCCTGTCGACCGTTATGTTTGAATTATGTTCTCTGTAAACAAAAGAGTGTGCTTTAATTAACGTCGGAGTGCAAGTTCTGTATTTAAGTACTATTCCCTATTCTGTGGTAATGGTCATCAAATTTGTGATGTTGGGTTTTAGATTTGGTTTGAAAGTATACAAGATACTTACCTCAAAACGTATAAAGAAACCTTGAATAAAGAAATGTAAGAAAGGGAATCAGGAAGATTATTTACATACAATTTCAAATACAATTTCAATATTGAAATCAATATTTGTTACATACTTATTTATTTCATTGTTAAAAATACCATAACTGTAACTGTAAGTATCAAAATACTCTTTTAAAAGTATAGTATTCTTTACATTTCGCTTTTCTATTTGAATGTCGCAAATCGCTTGTCTAAGCTCCTTTAAATATTGTCAGACTTACGTCATCAAGCTACCATCCACACGGACATACACTTAGGGAGTATATTTACACAAGTGTGACGTAATTAGCATTTGTGTAACTTAGGGTCTAATCAAGGCTCTTCACTGATGACCGTGAACCGCGGTTACACAAAGCTACGAATCAACGTAGCAAACTAAACTACAGCTCTGTGCTTCTACGGCGTAGAGACTTCGTAGCACCATTTATTTACACGGAATCATACTCTTTGACTCTCGTAATAAGATTGTACATTGAATAAACAAATTAGTCAGTGAGCTTCAAATGTAATTTTCAAAGTTGGATGGTATAGGGTTAATAGGTTAAGGTTTATATTGACAAAATTTATTCAGTTACTGTCTACTGATAACAGTTTCAGAGTACAACTTTAAATATAATTACTACTGTAAACTGTAGTATCTGTTTTACACACACGCACACACACACACAAACAAACAAACATGCACACACAAACATATCACGCCTATAGGGTAGCCACAGGCGCATTACACACCCACAATTTGCCAGTATTTTTGGTCCGACGTCATAGGGAGCAAGCCTTTTGCCGTCACCGGACACTAGAAAGTGGGTATAAACTAGAAAACTAATTTAATAAAATTTAATAAAATTATTTTATTAAATTATTTAATAAAATAATGTGCACGTGTTTCCTCCCACATATAATCCTGGGTTCTTTAAGCGGAGCGTGAAGAGGCACATCAGTAGGTCGTCAAGTTGAGGGCCACTCTCTATAGTATTGTGTGCTGTGAGAGTGGCCCACAATCACTAGACGTCGTCACGACTTACCACGGCGGCGTCAATTTGGTGAACCAAATATAAAAAAGAAAAAAAAAGCGATGAAAATGTTGATGAAAGGCAAAAAAATCTTACGTTTTTAATTCTATAGTTAGTATAAATATAATCAATTTTAAAGTTAGTAAAAATATCTCAATAGCCATTTTAATTCTCAAAACCGCATGTCATCGACAGAACTTGAACCTGCGGCCTTTTCCTATCAGGCGAAACAATATAACCACTAAACTACGATGCCGATTTCACAAAATTTTTGCTTCATCTATTTCTAGATCGCGACAATAAACGTTGGAGATACCATCCATAGCAGTTTTCTGGTTATAGAGTTCCCTATGATAGAGAAAGGCAGTAGGTTTGGGTCCTGCCGATGAAACTTAATATTTGAGAGAAGCAAACTCTTTGCTTTCAAATACAAAAATATATGAGTACCAACATTATTGGCAAGTCAAATCTGAGAGTTTGGAAATTAACATGTTAGTTGTTTATATTCTCGTTAATTTAATTTAGCTATTGGAAAACTTTATTTATAATAAGAATTACAATATACATAATTATATACTAAAAATATTTACATTACAAAATATCGTTTAAAAAATCCTCCGCGTCATTGCCGACTAGGAATGTTCCCAGAATGCTGGCTGTGTTGCCACGTTGGATGGTGATACTTATTCTTTGGGCCAGAAAATAGCCAGCGTTTTGGTATTGGATATAGATAAATAAGTCAAAGTATGGTGACAGTTTAGGAAAGGGTTGTCGGAGAAAACCTAAACGCTATATCTTATCGTAGCACGCGTATTATAAAGTGATTTGTCCCAAAATATCTTTACAACGCTGTACTTTTCCATGCCAAATTTCCAAAAATCCGATAGGTACAAGCGATATTGCCAAGTTCCACGCTATAAGTACTAGCGACAGTTAGATTCTGCCTGGATAAGCCCAGTCTTAAATGATGGCCACTCCACTATAATCTGAATGAAACCTACAGGGACAATTTATCTCTGCGCTGAAATGTATGGTTTACGGTATTTGCTATTTTAATATGTTGGTGAGAATTTAATTCCAATATGTTTGACTTATTTACAGTCAAAACTGTAAATGTTTTTGACAAGTAGTGAAATAAAACTCTGAAAAACGACTCTCCCGCTACATAATCTATTAGAATATCGTAAAGCAAAAACTTTGTACTTCTTTTTACCAATAGGACGTGGACCGAGGAGTACGATATTTCACACACTTATAGTGCAATATAAAGAAGGAGTGCAGAATAAAAAAAAAATCGAATTTCGATCACTACCTAATTACTCGTAATATCAAATTACAAAGTTTATGTAGGTAAGATTTCTTAGATACGTGAAAATTACTTAACTAATTTTGATGAAATTTATACTCTAGACAGACAAATGTTTTCCTGAAGCGACTGTCATCTGACCTCCGCAAACCATTGACGATATCGAAATACTATAGTTAGACTGGTCGGACTGCCATAGAAGTTCGTATGGCAACTGGAACCGTCGGATTATGGCTCCAAGGCACGACGGGGTCTTAGTTTCTTAAGAAAAGGTCAGCCACCCTAAGACCAATCTAGCTACAGGTTGCTTAACCTTTGCAATTTGTTAACTTAGCCTCGAGACATAGGTGAGCTGAGAATATTTTTATAAAATTACAAGTAAAAATATTTATGGCTATGCGTTTAAAACATGGTATCGTAACACGTTCTGAACTAGAAAATTCTAACAGTATTAAATGATTATCTAAGTTTTAACGAACACAGTTTGCAGTTGTACCTGTTTAACAACAGTATTTTATACAATACTAACAAACTATTTCACATTTGATTCCACCAAAACTTCAGCCTCCAAAATAGCTAAATAGACTAACTCCAGATCAAATTACTGTGTAAACTTTGTGTATATGGTTCTGTGTAAAAGGTAGGAGTGTGCTTGTTCAACGTAAAAACTGGTTAGTTAGCGCTGTTTACACAAACTGCGGGTTTGTTAACTGTAACTTAACTTGTTAAATTTGTGGTGGTGAGTTGTTACTGGCTGTCACAATTGCTATATTCTATAAACGTAAACACCGACTCCAGAGGTTATCCTCTCACGTAAAACTATGGTACAATTAAGCTAAATTGAAACCGGTGCAGCACACGTGAAAATATATTAGCAAGGAAAAATACTGTTACAAATAAACTCTACACAACAATAAATACAAACAACAATAAAAATATTCATCTCAGTTACTTCGCTAACTAGTTGTGTGGGTATAATATATATTACAAAACTTAAGAGGGTTTAATTGCAGGATAAAATGATTGTTTTAAAATATGCCTGCACTGCAGAGATGTCCTTACAGTTGGATAACAGAATAACTATTGATTTGCCATTGTAGAGGCTAGCCCCCTGTTACGTGGGACCAACATTATTACTGGCATGGAACGTTGTCGATACAGCGACCATCGATGTCGTGACTGTCGATATTATGAATTAGACCCCAGGAGCACATCCCTCCACGTATGGCTCCGTCACAGGGGGGGGGGGCCTGTTTTCGTAAAAACATGCTCTTCAAAGGATCTCGCAAAAGGATACTTAAATCCAAAAATCATCTAAGCAACCTCTTGATGTTTTTAAAAGACCTATCTAATGATACAATGATACCTCACACTCCGGGGTGAATAGGTACCCCAAAAAAAAACGTAGTAAATACACATAACACTCATCACTCACCTAGTTTCAGTACAACATCAGAAGAATGCCGAGGAGACAGACGGCCGTACAGACATGACGTAACTATAAGAGTTCCGAGATTCGAACTACGGAACCCTAAAAAACAAACATCATGTACACAGAATAGGGAATAATTGCTGTAGGTTCTAATAAATTAAAAAAATAATCTATGAGGTGACTGAAATTTATCTTTCACATCAAATTTATTAACATTTTGGGTGATATAATGGAAATATATTTTGATGCGTCACAAAATCTTACACACGACTGCGCCCGTAAAGACGTTATTATCCATTGAACGGAAAATATCGGAATGTCGCAAATCAGAGGTTGAATATTACCATACATATACGAGGTTAAATATGTGGATAAATATAAGGGTAGCTACTAAGTACGAGTATAAAAAGCAAACGATACAAACGCTATTTCAACTCTATTCATCAAGTCATTTCTTTTTGTTGAATATTTTTAGATTTCTAGTGGTCGCCCATATGGCCGAACGGTACACCTCGCGAACATTACAAACAATTTTCGACTTTTTCTCTTAGTCAAAAAGAGCTCACCATGAAAATAAATTCGTAAGGAACGAATAAAAAAGTTGCCCCTAGCCCAGAACACACATACAGACAGACTAAAGCAAAATTGTAGAGTCTCGAAATGTAGACGCTTCGCTCACTTCGTTCCCTCGGTCAATAAGTAGGTGCCTACTTTATCTACTATCAATTTAATACCGTTTAAACAGTGGGGGAACAGTAGATATAGGTTTAAATAATAATAACTAGGAGCTGCGGTCGCTGCCGTGGTACTACGCTGCAGCATGCAATTGAGCGAAGTGACTATTGTCATACTTTTGGTCAATAACTTTTTTTGAGGGTCTTAAATCAAAATTCGGTTTCGAACAAAACTTGCTGGTAAGAATGCTTGATTTTTGAGTGAAAAAACTATGAAAATCGGTTGGGTAGTTGTCGAGTAACAATTTCACATCGAGTTGCATTTGAGTCACCTGATAAAGAACTCCGCTCGCTACACTCGCTTCGCTCAAAAATCTACGCGTGTTTACTGTTTGTCCAAATGTTTTCTCGTTACAGGTGACACGAAAGGTAGAAAGGTTAAAACTGAAAGAGGCCATAGCGATTAGACAGACGATTTGACCTTCACATTGATGACCGACGTTGAGTCTGGCAATTATTCAAACCTACATCTACTCGTAGTAACATGACAATTCCATTGACATTGTTGAGTAAATTGAGATATATATCTGGTATTTGTGGTAATAACGGTGAAAATTAACTTGACTATATTTAGAAGACTTTTGAAAATTATATTCTACTAGCGGACGACCGCGGCTTTGCCAGCGTGAATATAGCCTGATACCTTCCTCCAGAACTACTCTCTCTATTGATGAAAACAGCATGAAAATCGGTAAAGTAGTTTTTGAGTTTATCGCCAACAGACAGACGCGGCGGAGAACGTTTTTTATATCACTACATAAGTGATATCTATTAGGGAAACTTTGTAGCATGAACTACATAAATGCTTACATGTAATCAAGCTTTTAGATTGGGGTAAGTAGAGGTTTTTCATGCGCCCACTTATTTTTGGTAACTTTGTTGGTATAGAGGCCTTGTCTATTACCTTTAATCGGGTACTTTTTGTTCGCCAGCATGAAGTAACCAGGAAATAATCGCACAATATTGTGATTTTAAGCATTATTTCCCTATGTTGCAACATATTGCAAAATATCTAACTCAGTTGAACTTTAATCGATTTTAGAAAATAAAGTAAGTGAAATAAGTACCCAATCCTACACACTACTACTCTCATTATCGAATTACTTTTCAATATAACGTACAGTTGCTTTGGCGTTAGCAATTATAATTTATTCCTTCTACGAAAAGAAAGTTTGCTAATTCAAGTTTCATATGAGTAGGTAATTGAAAAACGAAAAGTATGGAAAAATTTCTAATAGAGTCATTAATTACTTGTCATACTTGGTTCTTTATGTTTACATTAATGTAGTAATGTCAGTACAAAGTCGTTAATTGTGCTCTAAAAAACTTCAAGAATCCACCGCAGGTTTTCATTTCAGTTGGAGTCTCGAGTTTGCTTTTGTGACCTCATTCACGTCTCTGTAGCTATAAAGGCTGCCTCCTTTATCTCAATAATAATCCATTTCTTCTTAGACGTAAACTAGTTTATAAACAAGCCTTCAATATTATTTTTTTTGTTTCTATACGTACTATTTGCACTTAGTATTTGAACAGCAGTTGGCTAAAAAAAAATCTGTAGTTATTGATAGATAGTTTATGTGTACAGTAATCTGTACTATGCTTTCCGGTCATATGCGATTCTCTGTCGGGTTGTAAACAGTAGACTTCTTTATTTAAAATTTGGTAGTCAGTATTTTTTTTAAGTTTCCACCCCAACTTGGGTAGGTACGACCACAAAAGGCTAATATGCACAAGTAGTAAGGTACAATAAAATAGTGTGTCTGTCCGGTCACATACGACCTCAGCGTTTAATGTTAACCTTCTTGCTCCTCTGGGCTCCTGGTACCAAGCGCTCTCTATTTGTAACTAAACTAGTTTGTGAGAACTTAAAAGTAGTAATGTTACATGTTGAAGTTATCCGCACATCATAAGTAAGTTGTCTGTTGAAAACAGATTGCTACAATCATGAATTGAGCACGTTCAAATGTGATACCTACTTCATACAACTTAAAACAAGTGCAACGATACGTAGGTCACATTCTGGTGAAAATTTTCTATGCGATTGTAGATATTTATTTGTGATCTAAAAGAGAAATAATCTTCAAAGAGCTATATGCAGACTGGCTATTAAGCCTGCCTGTATATACCTCTAATCTTCTTGAGTGCTGGACAAAGAACGCGTCGTAGTCGTAAGGTAAACCTTTGATATTACTATCTACAAAACTATAATAGGTATCGCTCATTGTATTAAATGTTCTATTATTCTTTCAATTCTTTTAGGTATACCAGAACCGGTACCGCGGGTCCGAAATTCGTTGCTCTGTGCCAGAAGCACTTGATATTGAACTCTATCCGGAGCTAATAAAAGACATCAATGCCAATCACTTTAGCTAATCTAAGCTTAGCTGTTTTAAATATTTCATGTTTTAAGATACGTTCGTATAGATTTAGATGTAGGTACTAGACATGTCGTTCTTTGCTTTCGCCATTACAATAATAATTGCAAGTTTACTAACTATGGTAGAAGAATATTTTTTCATAACAACACCTAACAACTAATAATGCCCTTTGGACGGATCATTATCTCATCACGAGACTTGCTTCTTTCTCTGAAGACATTATTGTATTTAATTACGTAAACCTTTAGATACTAAGAAAGCTATTACTGCTTTTTTAATAACACCGCAATCTTTGTCTTACAAGAAGCTGATATTCATCGCAATACTATGGCTATAAGTATTCTTCTCCATTTATTATGTTTCAATTCATCATAATAAAGTTTTTAATATTAGACATATTTTGTTTTTAAATTACGTGATTTGAATTAATCGTACTTACCTGTATAGAGTATGTATCTGCGTGTTATGAGCGCGACGTTTAAAATGCAAAGTGCCTAAAATCAATGTCTAAAGTACGAGTATCTACTCATTTGATCGGCATTTAATGTTAGTGAGGCAATTTGTGATTTTTGTTTCTTATAGGTAGGTACTACCATGTTATTGATTCAAACCCACAAGTACCTATACAGGATGCTCTACAACCATGCCACATGGAAGGAAAGTAACTTATATGTATATTGTAGATAGACCATATATTATATTGATACGAGTATAAGACTTTATTTTATTTTTAAAAACAAATTTAAATGCATTCATAGATTTTTGAAAAATCACCTGTGTGAACCAGGAATCGAACCGTGGAAATTGTAAAAAAACTAAACATGATATTTTATGACAATGATCAAAAGACGTCATGGTAAGGACTATTTATTTATAAGCATTTTAAGTCAAAGCAATGCCACGAATTTTTTTTTACTATTTGGTCGGTTCGATTCCCGGTTCACGCAGGTTATTTTTCAAAAATCTATGAACTCAGTTACAATTGTTTTAAAATCTACAATATTTAAAATACTTCCCCTCCATGTGGTATAGTCCTGGGACACACTGTATACCTACTAAATACCCACAAGTGTTTACTCGTATTCTATTGTAGGCGAATTTCTTTACAGAGTTAAACAAAAGTGACTTTTGGTTACAAGTTAGTCTCGCTAAGGGACCGTAAAAATGTATTAACAATGTGGTAATATTTCGCACACTTGCAATGCATATAAGCATTGTTATAATCTTACTTAGCTGATCTGAACCGCTTTAGAGGTAACACGAGGACGGACAGGAATAAACTATAAGGATTCCGAAACTTGAATTACGGAACCCGACAAGTATAATTTTTTGGATGTCTGTGATCTGACAAACTGGATTCATGATTGTGCCCATTGTTTCGGTGTTTGGTACACCGCCCGTGCGATCAATTTGTTCTATTGTTACAAAATATGTAGTTTGTAAACTTTAGGATTTTTGACAAGGGCGGGATAGTGATAAACATTTAAATTGAATTCAACTATAAACCGATAGGAGCTATAATATAATGTACCTACTTAATTTTTGATTACAGGGGCGAGTCTGTTGGCGCTTATCGGTAATTTTATGCATATTTTTATCAGACAATTGACCCCCATAACACTCAATTTACAAGTAGGTCTGATAATAAGAATTTAATGGAGTGCTTAATCATCTCGCTAGATAACTTACTGAGAAAAGTGCTACTGTGACCTACGCAGTCATTGATTATTTGTCCCATCATTCCAAGAAAAGCGCTACTATACGACCTGCGCAGTCATAGATTATTTGTCCCATCATTCCATAGATTAATAAGTAAACCTAATTAGAATCCTAAAGAAAACACTAAGCCCTTTGTTTAGTGAAGTTAGTGGTACTTAGTGCAGTGAGTGCTATTCCTCAAGAACAAAGTGTCTTTGCATTATGATAGAAACAATAAGAAAAGTGACAATGGACACATTCTTAACTTGGTAACTTTTTAGCAAATTAGATTCAACACCCAACGACGCGGGATTCTCATCCCGACAAAAACCCCGTAGAGACCACAGATGTGGTCAAAGTCCGCCGGGCGCCACTGGAAATACCTTCTGCGTGTGAACCAGAGACGCCTGGCAATGGACGTTAGAGCGGCCGCGGCCGCTCTAACTCTCTTATATTCTCCAGCAGGATACGAAAGAATGAGTGAAATAAATGATGTTCGTTAACTGTAGAGTGTACCTACACAGAGGCTGTATTAAGATACGGGTAACTCGTCCTTCACATGCGACGTATAACACGCATTATGACATCTGAACCGGATCTGAAGAGTATGGTAACAAACACACTACTCACTCAACACGTTGTCTTACGCGTCACCGCGCCAGACTCGCGTGTTCCCATGCTATCCCACGCGTACGTGGCTGTCACACACGTTAAAGTTTCATAGCGCGTAGATAACGTAAACGTCAGACGTCGTAAGACATAGGACCAGTGTGTCGCTGTTTCCCACGTCGCGTGGCATACGTCGTATGTGAAGGACTAGTGTGTTTCAAGCTTTATTGTCACACGTGATGACAATACCAATTTTACATTACCGAGTCGGACCGCGGTTTTAATTGACAATATAGCTACATCGGTGGTCGTCATCAGCAACAATTGCAAATAAAAGTATATTATTCAGTTTGTTTTAACTTAGTTTTATTAGTGTTGGCAGTTTCGTGTGAATTATATTAAATTTCACACTCTTTTCCACGTAGTAGTAAATAAAGTTGTATCACTCGCTCAAAATGTATTTGGTTGATCATGTAATAACATTTTTGGCAGATTTTTTAGACATTTTTGCCAAAACCGCGTCCATATTTCAGTTCAGCACTGTGTGCACCTTGTTAAGGTAAGGGCATCTAATTCCGTGGTATTTTCACCAAATATAGATAAATAAGTCAAAGTATGGTGACAGTTTAGGAAAGGGTTGTCGGAGAAAACCTAAACGCTATATCTTATCGTAGCACGCGTATTATAAAGTGATTTGTCCCAAAATATCTTTACAACGCTGTACTTTTCCATGCCAAATTTCCAAAAATCCGATAGGTACAAGCGATATTGCCAAGTTCCACGCTATAAGTACTAGCGACAGTTAGATTCTGCCTGGATAAGCCCAGTCTTAAATGATGGCCACTCCACTATAATCTGAATGAAACCTACAGGGACAATTTATCTCTGCGCTGAAATGTATGGTTTACGGTATTTGCTATTTTAATATGTTGGTGAGAATTTAATTCCAATATGTTTGACTTATTTACAGTCAAAACTGTAAATGTTTTTGACAAGTAGTGAAATAAAACTCTGAAAAACGACTCTCCCGCTACATAATCTATTAGAATATCGTAAAGCAAAAACTTTGTACTTCTTTTTACCAATAGGACGTGGACCGAGGAGTACGATATTTCACACACTTATAGTGCAATATAAAGAAGGAGTGCAGAATAAAAAAAAAATCGAATTTCGATCACTACCTAATTACTCGTAATATCAAATTACAAAGTTTATGTAGGTAAGATTTCTTAGATACGTGAAAATTACTTAACTAATTTTGATGAAATTTATACTCTAGACAGACAAATGTTTTCCTGAAGCGACTGTCATCTGACCTCCGCAAACCATTGACGATATCGAAATACTATAGTTAGACTGGTCGGACTGCCATAGAAGTTCGTATGGCAACTGGAACCGTCGGATTATGGCTCCAAGGCACGACGGGGTCTTAGTTTCTTAAGAAAAGGTCAGCCACCCTAAGACCAATCTAGCTACAGGTTGCTTAACCTTTGCAATTTGTTAACTTAGCCTCGAGACATAGGTGAGCTGAGAATATTTTTATAAAATTACAAGTAAAAATATTTATGGCTATGCGTTTAAAACATGGTATCGTAACACGTTCTGAACTAGAAAATTCTAACAGTATTAAATGATTATCTAAGTTTTAACGAACACAGTTTGCAGTTGTACCTGTTTAACAACAGTATTTTATACAATACTAACAAACTATTTCACATTTGATTCCACCAAAACTTCAGCCTCCAAAATAGCTAAATAGACTAACTCCAGATCAAATTACTGTGTAAACTTTGTGTATATGGTTCTGTGTAAAAGGTAGGAGTGTGCTTGTTCAACGTAAAAACTGGTTAGTTAGCGCTGTTTACACAAACTGCGGGTTTGTTAACTGTAACTTAACTTGTTAAATTTGTGGTGGTGAGTTGTTACTGGCTGTCACAATTGCTATATTCTATAAACGTAAACACCGACTCCACACGACACAGAATAGGGAATAATTGCTGTAGGTTCTAATAAATTAAAAAAATAATCTATGAGGTGACTGAAATTTATCTTTCACATCAAATTTATTAACATTTTGGGTGATATAATGGAAATATATTTTGATGCGTCACAAAATCTTACACACGACTGCGCCCGTAAAGACGTTATTATCCATTGAACGGAAAATATCGGAATGTCGCAAATCAGAGGTTGAATATTACCATACATATACGAGGTTAAATATGTGGATAAATATAAGGGTAGCTACTAAGTACGAGTATAAAAAGCAAACGATACAAACGCTATTTCAACTCTATTCATCAAGTCATTTCTTTTTGTTGAATATTTTTAGATTTCTAGTGGTCGCCCATATGGCCGAACGGTACACCTCGCGAACATTACAAACAATTTTCGACTTTTTCTCTTAGTCAAAAAGAGCTCACCATGAAAATAAATTCGTAAGGAACGAATAAAAAAGTTGCCCCTAGCCCAGAACACACATACAGACAGACTAAAGCAAAATTGTAGAGTCTCGAAATGTAGACGCTTCGCTCACTTCGTTCCCTCGGTCAATAAGTAGGTGCCTACTTTATCTACTATCAATTTAATACCGTTTAAACAGTGGGGGAACAGTAGATATAGGTTTAAATAATAATAACTAGGAGCTGCGGTCGCTGCCGTGGTACTACGCTGCAGCATGCAATTGAGCGAAGTGACTATTGTCATACTTTTGGTCAATAACTTTTTTTGAGGGTCTTAAATCAAAATTCGGTTTCGAACAAAACTTGCTGGTAAGAATGCTTGATTTTTGAGTGAAAAAACTATGAAAATCGGTTGGGTAGTTGTCGAGTAACAATTTCACATCGAGTTGCATTTGAGTCACCTGATAAAGAACTCCGCTCGCTACACTCGCTTCGCTCAAAAATCTACGCGTGTTTACTGTTTGTCCAAATGTTTTCTCGTTACAGGTGACACGAAAGGTAGAAAGGTTAAAACTGAAAGAGGCCATAGCGATTAGACAGACGATTTGACCTTCACATTGATGACCGACGTTGAGTCTGGCAATTATTCAAACCTACATCTACTCGTAGTAACATGACAATTCCATTGACATTGTTGAGTAAATTGAGATATATATCTGGTATTTGTGGTAATAACGGTGAAAATTAACTTGACTATATTTAGAAGACTTTTGAAAATTATATTCTACTAGCGGACGACCGCGGCTTTGCCAGCGTGAATATAGCCTGATACCTTCCTCCAGAACTACTCTCTCTATTGATGAAAACAGCATGAAAATCGGTAAAGTAGTTTTTGAGTTTATCGCCAACAGACAGACGCGGCGGAGAACGTTTTTTATATCACTACATAAGTGATATCTATTAGGGAAACTTTGTAGCATGAACTACATAAATGCTTACATGTAATCAAGCTTTTAGATTGGGGTAAGTAGAGGTTTTTCATGCGCCCACTTATTTTTGGTAACTTTGTTGGTATAGAGGCCTTGTCTATTACCTTTAATCGGGTACTTTTTGTTCGCCAGCATGAAGTAACCAGGAAATAATCGCACAATATTGTGATTTTAAGCATTATTTCCCTATGTTGCAACATATTGCAAAATATCTAACTCAGTTGAACTTTAATCGATTTTAGAAAATAAAGTAAGTGAAATAAGTACCCAATCCTACACACTACTACTCTCATTATCGAATTACTTTTCAATATAACGTACAGTTGCTTTGGCGTTAGCAATTATAATTTATTCCTTCTACGAAAAGAAAGTTTGCTAATTCAAGTTTCATATGAGTAGGTAATTGAAAAACGAAAAGTATGGAAAAATTTCTAATAGAGTCATTAATTACTTGTCATACTTGGTTCTTTATGTTTACATTAATGTAGTAATGTCAGTACAAAGTCGTTAATTGTGCTCTAAAAAACTTCAAGAATCCACCGCAGGTTTTCATTTCAGTTGGAGTCTCGAGTTTGCTTTTGTGACCTCATTCACGTCTCTGTAGCTATAAAGGCTGCCTCCTTTATCTCAATAATAATCCATTTCTTCTTAGACGTAAACTAGTTTATAAACAAGCCTTCAATATTATTTTTTTTGTTTCTATACGTACTATTTGCACTTAGTATTTGAACAGCAGTTGGCTAAAAAAAAATCTGTAGTTATTGATAGATAGTTTATGTGTACAGTAATCTGTACTATGCTTTCCGGTCATATGCGATTCTCTGTCGGGTTGTAAACAGTAGACTTCTTTATTTAAAATTTGGTAGTCAGTATTTTTTTTAAGTTTCCACCCCAACTTGGGTAGGTACGACCACAAAAGGCTAATATGCACAAGTAGTAAGGTACAATAAAATAGTGTGTCTGTCCGGTCACATACGACCTCAGCGTTTAATGTTAACCTTCTTGCTCCTCTGGGCTCCTGGTACCAAGCGCTCTCTATTTGTAACTAAACTAGTTTGTGAGAACTTAAAAGTAGTAATGTTACATGTTGAAGTTATCCGCACATCATAAGTAAGTTGTCTGTTGAAAACAGATTGCTACAATCATGAATTGAGCACGTTCAAATGTGATACCTACTTCATACAACTTAAAACAAGTGCAACGATACGTAGGTCACATTCTGGTGAAAATTTTCTATGCGATTGTAGATATTTATTTGTGATCTAAAAGAGAAATAATCTTCAAAGAGCTATATGCAGACTGGCTATTAAGCCTGCCTGTATATACCTCTAATCTTCTTGAGTGCTGGACAAAGAACGCGTCGTAGTCGTAAGGTAAACCTTTGATATTACTATCTACAAAACTATAATAGGTATCGCTCATTGTATTAAATGTTCTATTATTCTTTCAATTCTTTTAGGTATACCAGAACCGGTACCGCGGGTCCGAAATTCGTTGCTCTGTGCCAGAAGCACTTGATATTGAACTCTATCCGGAGCTAATAAAAGACATCAATGCCAATCACTTTAGCTAATCTAAGCTTAGCTGTTTTAAATATTTCATGTTTTAAGATACGTTCGTATAGATTTAGATGTAGGTACTAGACATGTCGTTCTTTGCTTTCGCCATTACAATAATAATTGCAAGTTTACTAACTATGGTAGAAGAATATTTTTTCATAACAACACCTAACAACTAATAATGCCCTTTGGACGGATCATTATCTCATCACGAGACTTGCTTCTTTCTCTGAAGACATTATTGTATTTAATTACGTAAACCTTTAGATACTAAGAAAGCTATTACTGCTTTTTTAATAACACCGCAATCTTTGTCTTACAAGAAGCTGATATTCATCGCAATACTATGGCTATAAGTATTCTTCTCCATTTATTATGTTTCAATTCATCATAATAAAGTTTTTAATATTAGACATATTTTGTTTTTAAATTACGTGATTTGAATTAATCGTACTTACCTGTATAGAGTATGTATCTGCGTGTTATGAGCGCGACGTTTAAAATGCAAAGTGCCTAAAATCAATGTCTAAAGTACGAGTATCTACTCATTTGATCGGCATTTAATGTTAGTGAGGCAATTTGTGATTTTTGTTTCTTATAGGTAGGTACTACCATGTTATTGATTCAAACCCACAAGTACCTATACAGGATGCTCTACAACCATGCCACATGGAAGGAAAGTAACTTATATGTATATTGTAGATAGACCATATATTATATTGATACGAGTATAAGACTTTATTTTATTTTTAAAAACAAATTTAAATGCATTCATAGATTTTTGAAAAATCACCTGTGTGAACCAGGAATCGAACCGTGGAAATTGTAAAAAAACTAAACATGATATTTTATGACAATGATCAAAAGACGTCATGGTAAGGACTATTTATTTATAAGCATTTTAAGTCAAAGCAATGCCACGAATTTTTTTTTACTATTTGGTCGGTTCGATTCCCGGTTCACGCAGGTTATTTTTCAAAAATCTATGAACTCAGTTACAATTGTTTTAAAATCTACAATATTTAAAATACTTCCCCTCCATGTGGTATAGTCCTGGGACACACTGTATACCTACTAAATACCCACAAGTGTTTACTCGTATTCTATTGTAGGCGAATTTCTTTACAGAGTTAAACAAAAGTGACTTTTGGTTACAAGTTAGTCTCGCTAAGGGACCGTAAAAATGTATTAACAATGTGGTAATATTTCGCACACTTGCAATGCATATAAGCATTGTTATAATCTTACTTAGCTGATCTGAACCGCTTTAGAGGTAACACGAGGACGGACAGGAATAAACTATAAGGATTCCGAAACTTGAATTACGGAACCCGACAAGTATAATTTTTTGGATGTCTGTGATCTGACAAACTGGATTCATGATTGTGCCCATTGTTTCGGTGTTTGGTACACCGCCCGTGCGATCAATTTGTTCTATTGTTACAAAATATGTAGTTTGTAAACTTTAGGATTTTTGACAAGGGCGGGATAGTGATAAACATTTAAATTGAATTCAACTATAAACCGATAGGAGCTATAATATAATGTACCTACTTAATTTTTGATTACAGGGGCGAGTCTGTTGGCGCTTATCGGTAATTTTATGCATATTTTTATCAGACAATTGACCCCCATAACACTCAATTTACAAGTAGGTCTGATAATAAGAATTTAATGGAGTGCTTAATCATCTCGCTAGATAACTTACTGAGAAAAGTGCTACTGTGACCTACGCAGTCATTGATTATTTGTCCCATCATTCCAAGAAAAGCGCTACTATACGACCTGCGCAGTCATAGATTATTTGTCCCATCATTCCATAGATTAATAAGTAAACCTAATTAGAATCCTAAAGAAAACACTAAGCCCTTTGTTTAGTGAAGTTAGTGGTACTTAGTGCAGTGAGTGCTATTCCTCAAGAACAAAGTGTCTTTGCATTATGATAGAAACAATAAGAAAAGTGACAATGGACACATTCTTAACTTGGTAACTTTTTAGCAAATTAGATTCAACACCCAACGACGCGGGATTCTCATCCCGACAAAAACCCCGTAGAGACCACAGATGTGGTCAAAGTCCGCCGGGCGCCACTGGAAATACCTTCTGCGTGTGAACCAGAGACGCCTGGCAATGGACGTTAGAGCGGCCGCGGCCGCTCTAACTCTCTTATATTCTCCAGCAGGATACGAAAGAATGAGTGAAATAAATGATGTTCGTTAACTGTAGAGTGTACCTACACAGAGGCTGTATTAAGATACGGGTAACTCGTCCTTCACATGCGACGTATAACACGCATTATGACATCTGAACCGGATCTGAAGAGTATGGTAACAAACACACTACTCACTCAACACGTTGTCTTACGCGTCACCGCGCCAGACTCGCGTGTTCCCATGCTATCCCACGCGTACGTGGCTGTCACACACGTTAAAGTTTCATAGCGCGTAGATAACGTAAACGTCAGACGTCGTAAGACATAGGACCAGTGTGTCGCTGTTTCCCACGTCGCGTGGCATACGTCGTATGTGAAGGACTAGTGTGTTTCAAGCTTTATTGTCACACGTGATGACAATACCAATTTTACATTACCGAGTCGGACCGCGGTTTTAATTGACAATATAGCTACATCGGTGGTCGTCATCAGCAACAATTGCAAATAAAAGTATATTATTCAGTTTGTTTTAACTTAGTTTTATTAGTGTTGGCAGTTTCGTGTGAATTATATTAAATTTCACACTCTTTTCCACGTAGTAGTAAATAAAGTTGTATCACTCGCTCAAAATGTATTTGGTTGATCATGTAATAACATTTTTGGCAGATTTTTTAGACATTTTTGCCAAAACCGCGTCCATATTTCAGTTCAGCACTGTGTGCACCTTGTTAAGGTAAGGGCATCTAATTCCGTGGTATTTTCACCAAATATCGAAAGAACCTCAAAAATTAAGTACTCATTGTGCCTTTTTCTACATAAGGCTATTTTTATTAGAAGTGTAAACTATCTTATTTTTGAAAAATACCATCAATTTGACTCTAAAAGTTCATTAAAACTGTTAAATTAATAAAAAAATCAATAAGTCAGAAGCTCCTAATTCTGGGGTACAAATTCTAATTCCGTGGTATTTGGATTTTAATTCCGTGTGTAAACATTATAAACGAAATGACGTGGAGAGAATAATACATGGTGTTCAAAAAATTAAATGTATTTATTTTAGCTTTGTATTTCAAATCAGTCTCTATCATTTATGTCTAACAAAATAGAATCACAATTGGCAAGCATATTTATTTGTATTAACAATAAGAACATAATATTATTATAAAACAGATATAAAATGTAATTAACAAAGTAATAATCGATATTGATATGATCTTAGTCAATTATGCAAATGACAAAAAATTATACTTTAGTTATTCAAATTTACGTAAGTTTAACCTTGATCGGCCAGAATACACAAAGGATGAATCTGGTAACAAGGCGCGGGCGGCGACGTGCGAAGTAGAGACAGACAGAGAGAGAGAGAACTACTCTCAATAGTAGGTACTTACACACAAACAATGACGCGAACTGCCGCTGCACGCACACACACAAATAAAAAAAACACATTCATAAAAGACACTACTTGAAACATATTCCTAGTACATACATAATATTATCTTTTTTATGGAAAGTTTTATTTATTTATTTATTTATTTTTGTACACACACAGTAAATAAAACAGTAAATGGATACAAACTAAACATGTATACAATGGCGCCACTTATCTCTAAAGAGATCTCTTCCAGTGGGCCTAAGAGAGGAGATCGTGATGCAAACAGGTCCTGATGTGTGTGCAGGTTAATAAACTTACATAAACTATATCTACATAAATACATACATAAAAAGATATATAAACATACATAGACGTACAATAATTAAGGTAAGGAAGCGAGATAGTGTTCCTTGACTCTCTTCTTGAAGCCAGACACAGTTCTGCAGTTCCTTATATCGGTTGGAAGAGCGTTCCACAGTTTGACGGCATGAACGGAGAAAGAGTAGGAGAAGAAGTCAGATTTGTAGGAAGGAAAATTGAGGCGGTAGGAGAGGTGAGGCCGGCACGATTCATCTGATGCACGCATCAGTGTGAACCGCTCCCGCAGGTAGAAAGGATATGAGGGATTGTGTAGGACATTGAAGAGGAGACATAATAACCGAGTATTTCTACGAAGACGGATTGGGAGCCACTTGAGTTCCTTGCGAAATTTTGAGACGTGATCATACTTACGTAAGTTAAAAATAAATCGGATACCTAAGTTTTGCAACCGCTCAAGTTTGTTTAAGAGCTCCTCTGTAGCATCCAGGCAGCAAGCGTCCGCGTAGTCCAAGATCGGCACGATTAGTGTTTGGGCCAGCGAGATTTTAGTATCGTGGGGCAAGAAACTCTGGAGACATTTAAGTGTATGAAAGGTGAAGTGGACCTTCTTGCTGACCTCGTTAATATGAGAGCCCCAGGACAAGTTGTTGTCGATAATAACAAAAAAGTTCTTAGCGGCATTGGTGTATTTGATAGGGATATCATCCAGCACGATAGCTGGAAGAGATGCCATATCCAGCCCTGCCAACATCTGCCGACTGCCAATTACCATGGCCTGAGATTTAGTGGGATTTATGTGGAGGCCGTATGACCTTGCCCATAGGCTGATGGCACTCAAGTCATGATTCATGATAGCGATGGCAGTCCGATACTCGTTGAGGGTAAAGTGCCTATACAGCTGTAGGTCGTCTGCATACAGATGGAAGTTGGAAGAAATGACTCTAACTGCGGAGTTGATAAAAATGGAGAACAAAAGAGGAGAGAGTACGCCACCTTGGGGCACGCCCGCAGTGAGATTGCACCAGTCAGACTGAGCGTCATTGTAGCGAACACACTGCGAGCGGCCCTGAAGATAGGATTTAAACCAGGTCACAGCCTCCATGGAACAATTCAACGACTTAAGGATACCAAGGAGAATGTCAAAGTCTACCGAGTTAAAGGCACTACTGAAGTCCAGTAGCACCAATACCGTAAGAGATCTACTCTCCATGGCCCAACGTATGTCGTCGGTCACCTTAAGAAGTGCCGTCACAGTGCTGTGACCTGTCCTAAACCCAGATTGAAAGGGACTAAGGAGATTATTCCGTGTCAGGTAACTAGTCAACTGGCGATGTACTACATGTTCAAGGACTTTGGATAGGAATGGTAGAATGGATATAGGACGAAATTGGGACGGGAGAGAAGGGTTTGATGTTTTAGGTAGTGGAATAACTTGTGACTGTTTCCAAGCACTAGGAAAACAGCCGGAGGAAAGGGAGAAATTAAAGATATGAGTTAAAATGGGGATTACGGACGGGAGAATAGGAGAAAACATTTTAGAACACAGCTGATCGTTCCCAACAGCAGAGGAAGTGATGGCTAAAAGAGATTTTTGGACGTCATCCACACCCACCGCAGAGAGATGAAACGAAGGGCATGATGGGACCGGCAAAAGAGACAAATCGAGAAGATTTTTGGACCTAACAAGCGGGTCAAGTGTTACAGGTGGGAGAGAGAAATGCTTATTGAGGGCTCGAACATCGATGTTGTGACAATCAATAGTTGGTGATTTGCCGATTCCATTAGCTTTAAGGAATTTCCAGACGTCTGAAGAGTTGTGGTTGACAAGAGATTCGTGAAAATGACGGCGTTTGGCATCACGACACAGACGACCACAGCGGTTGCGAAGGTTCTTATAACGAGCAAAATTGAAGTCAGTCGGACTACGCTTGAGCCTCCTTTTAGCCCGGTCACGGTTAGCCATGAGCTCTTTGATTTCAAGCGTAATCCAGGGAGCGGGGACATGCTTTAACCTTACCCTACGCAGCGGTGCATGCCGATCATATAAAGTGGTAATAGCATTATTAAAAAGTTCTACCTTCTGGTCGACAGCTTCACAATGAATGACGTGTCCCCAATCTAAGCTGCCAGCATCACCGCGTAAAGCCTCCAGATCCATGCTCCTAAAATTCCGGAACACAGCAAATTGTGATTTCCGTTTAGGTGGACGAATAAATAGAGATGCATAAATGAGGTCATGATACGAAAACGGAGCAGTGAGTTGACCATGTGAGGCTACATGATCAGGTGAAGATACAATCAATAAGTCGAGTAGAGAAGGTTTACGATTAGGGACATGGTGAGTAGCAGAAAGGGGAAGGATATGTAGATTTATAGAAGTTAGAAGAGAGTGTTGTAAGAACTGGGGGCATTTCTGTGCGGTGGTGGTCGTCATAGGCGTCTCGTGACAATTATTTTATGGGTTTTCATAAATTAACCCGAAACGGTAGCTTATCCAAGTCTATACTTAGGTAAGCTACCGTTTTAAATACCCACTAGCTACCGCTGGTGGTAGTAATATCTTTACAATTCCCTAATAATACTAACACGTCGAGTAAAATAATGAACAGACTGTATATAACAGGTGTCAATACCACGGAATTGGGCCTCATGTAACCTAATTACCGTTGTAAATACCACGGAATTAGGTTTTATGATACAACATCAAGTTTTCTAATTCCGAGGTATAAAAAATAGAAGAGTTTTTAATATTATACATCTAAGTTAGCGTTTAATTGCGATATCTTCGACATAATATATATAACATACTCATCAAAATATCAGAACACATCAAAAATCTCGTTTTCTGTACTTAGTTCTTCCACACAAAAAATTAAGAAAGTACCTAAGTATACAATGTTTGACCGGCTATAATTAGTAAATGCGACTCCAAAGTATGCCACGGAATTAGTTTTTTGTATTTATTGGTTATTTAAGTTATCAGAACTGAAATATGAAGTTTGTAATAAAAAATCTACCACTAAAATTTTCAAAAAAGATAAGCTCTATAAAATTGTAATTCCGTGGTATACAGCGGTAATTAGGAACCCACTAAAATATTTGGCACCTAATGCCGCGGTATTTTTAACACTTATTTTCTCAAATATTGGATAGAAACAGGCGTTACCTGGCGAAAATCCATGACAAAGTAATGGTAAGTAAGATGTTAAAAACTTATTAAAATTATAATAGCATTATTTTTCGCAGAGTTAAAATATAAATACTTATTTTCTCCTCAATTTGTTAATAGAATACTCAAATGTTAAGTGTATTCGATACGCGCATAAGGTCCGAAATGTATGGAGCGTGCGTTCGACTCAGGTGGCAGTGGCAAACTAACCGATTATTTTAAAATATACACACACCAAGGTACTTTTGTGTTCATATAAATATGAACAGATAAATTATTATTTGATTAATGGGTCTTGCATTCAAAAATAACTTGTAATTTGATTTATAAAGCTGTTTTTCTAAATACCACGGAATTAGGTGCCAATTTTAGAACCCCACGGAATTAGATGCCCTTACCTTAAGACAAAATATACAGTATAAATAGACTCACATCCCAATATAATGGAAACTCCACAATTAGTTGTTCAACTATCATCCTACATCATATTAAGCATCTAACCCACAAAGCCCTTTAAAAATAAAACAGGCAATGAAAGTTGAAACTAGTTTTACTGTAATAAATTCTGAAAGCATCTAAGTACATAAAAACTTGGCATAGCTAATCTCGTGCTGTTATTTAGCTAGGTCCAACTTCTTTCTCAAAGGTGGTCGAGAACACAAGTGCATTACAAAAATATTTTTAAGTAGGTAACAAATAAATTTTATATGTGCTTTGTACAGTAGGTATACTATAATTATGTTTTTGTTTCTGCCTTTTATTGCAGTTCGCCAAGTTATCTGGAGCCAGCTCCCATGACAATGAACTTCGCTGACACAGCGTTGGCAGCGTACCATTTACCAACTCATTTTGATTCTACCTACTTACATGGTTTGGCAATTATTTTTACACTACCAACCTCCATTTCCTTATGTGTTACGTAAGTAGTTACCTACTTCATTGCCAAAATATACACTTATTTTACTCTAATACTTGTTATCTACAATGAATAAAATTTCATTACAAAAATTAAATTGCCATTCATACCCTTTTTTTTTTTTTTTTTTTTTTTTTTTTTTTTTTTTTTTTTTTTTTTTTTTATTCCGCTGCCCTGGGCCGCGGCCGCACCTACGTCCATTGCCGAGCGCCTCCGGTAGACACTGAGAGAATTCCCAGTGGCGCCCGGCGGACCTTGGCCCCCATTGTGGCCACTGCGTGGTGGTCGGGTGTTACCCCGCATCCTTGGGGTCGGGTTAAATCCCGCGTCGGTGAGTGAAGTCGTGCGTGGAGTGAAGCCCCACATCACGCAGCCCTTCTAGCCTGCTTCTGTAAGGACGGTGGGTTGCTAATCCATCGTCCTCAGGCCCCGATCATGGAGGTCGATGGTCCTGGGCGTAGTCACGTCTGCGGCGTCCCCGCCGCACACTTCGGAACTCAGCGGGGAGGGTACGCTCCCTCATCCTACCGGCCGCCTCCTTCACGAGCATTACCTGCTCGCAGAAGGAAACGGCCGCGTTCCACTGGCTCTCGCTAGAGACCATGGCTCGTAGCATGGTCTCCAGCGAGAGCGTATCTACGTCCAGGCCCACCACGAGGTCCCGGCGCTGACTCGCCCATGCTGAGCATTCCACCAACGTGTGGGCCATTCATACCCTGCCGTTCGACGAAGAAAGTATCATTATGATTTAAAATCGAATATGGTGAATGCCAGTGTGAATGCGACTTGGCACCACAAACCATTACCCATATACTTAATGTCGTTCGTTGCCGTGCCGGGGTAGAGCAGGACTCTACCCCGGCATTAGAGAATCTATACGAGGCCTTAAAATTACAAAAAAAAAAAAAAAAAAAAAGTGTTGTCCATCGACACGAAAAGAAGAAGAACAGTGATGAGACTCATCTATTATATTACGTAGATTCTTCTCTCTGGATTGAATAATCACAACATGTGCATGTCTCTGCATTTCAATTCAGGATTTGATATTCCTGCTATTGTCCATGAAAACAACTCCAATATTACACAAACACACGGCCTACAGACAGATGTTTCTTTGTTATGCAAATGCATGTATGTGTCCCCCGGCTGATGGGCGAGCTCTGTCCGACGTACCGCTGAAGGCTATGGCTCCGGTACCTGTAACCTGCTACAAGCTAAATGGTCAATTATGTGACTAAACCTGACACAGCCATTCGGACACAAAGTGGCTTTAATCAGTTTCTGTATCAAATCTATTGATTAATTTGTGCATTAATTCCACAGATGGGATACTTAACATGAGCTTATAAATATTTATAAGCTTTATGTTATGGAAACCAGATCACCATCTTGGTCTAAAATCTTAATATCTTAAACAATAGAGGCCGTATACCTACGTACCAGCTCTACTCATGTGACTAAGATTTGTCATTCCTTCTGCTACGGGAAAAACAGGGATAATAAATGTATCCATATGTTAGCCGTAAGTAAATGATGTTTACATTTACGGTCAACATGGCACATTGGTCAGGCATTTTGGGACTAAGTCAAACTGAGATTCAGACATATGTAGGAAAATGACGTAAAGGGATTTAGTCTATATGAACCGGAACGCATGGTACGTTGATGTACCTAAATCATTTAAGATCAGGGTATTTTTTTTTTTTTTTTAATTCCGCGGTCTAAGGCCGTGGCCGCTCTAACGTCCATTGCCGGGCGTCTCTGGTTACAAGCAGAACGTATTTCCAGTGGCGCCCGGCAAGGTCAGGGTATAGTATACTTTTGCCAATTTTATAATGACGCCCATTAGTTTAGTACGGGAGCGTAACGTTACAGATACGTCACAGTCCTTTGCGGAGTAATGCTGATTAAAGGTAACAATGAAAGAACATATTTATCTAAGAATTAAAGAAATGGCAGTCTATTCATAGAATTATAGAAAATACAGTAGGGTTATAAAAGGTGAAATGAGGGTGATAACTAGTTGAGAAATACTGCGCCGGTGATGTGCACGAGGCACAAGTGATATCAGGGTCCGAGGCTCCCCAGTGCCTCAACAGGGCAGCGGTGCGGCAGGATCCGGAGTGAGTACGCAACCAATAGATGTCACTTATCCACTTCTTCTTGACTCCACGAGAAGTTTTGGTTTTGGAGTGAATACGCAACCAATATATGTCACTTATTAACTTCTTCTTGACTCCACGAGGAGTTTCTTCCTCATGGTCCTAGGAATTGATCCCTCCAGAATGAAATAATTACAAATAGTAAGTAATTATGCACATAACAATAGCCACCCGCCGTCCTCCTCACTCACCGACGCGGGATAAAACCCAACCCCAACGACGCGGGATTTTCATTCCGACCAAACCCTTGAAGAGGCCACACAGCTGGCCAAAGTCCGCGGGCGCCACTGGAAATACCTTCTGGGGTCACCGGAGACGCCCGCAGCAATGGACATGGGAGCGGCCGCGATCTCGCGGAATTAAAAAAAAAGTATTTCTATTTTGCTTACTAATTACACATTACCGATATCATTTGTCTTGATTATTTTTTTAATTAATATTTTAGGTCCATAATGAGATAAATTGTATCTTAATCAATCAGTAAAGGCTCAAAAAATGAGTGCTGTTCCGAGTATTACAAAGCAATACTTAACTGGGAATAAACATGCGTCATCATTATGGCACCATGTCTACCTCAAATTAACTTCAAATGTTGTTAAAACAAGTGAAGTGAATTATTGAGGTTAATAATTTCGGCAATGTTTCGTAAGTCACTCTCTTATTTAGTCATGTGAAAACTGTGAAAATAATGAATATGTGCGTCTCTTGATTAAACCCAAAGTACAAGCAAATTATCAAGAGCTAATTAAACACCTAAAATGAATAATGTATTTATGTATGTATTGCTGGTCCGCTTCTATTGATTATAGCGTGATGTTATATTGCCTAATTTTACTCTGTACATAACAATGTAGCTTTATATTTGTTAAATAAATTTTTAAATCAGTTTAACAGTTTTTTTGCCTATTAATTGCAAACAAAAACCTCTTTCCTCTTTAATATAGACAATCACGATGCTGATATATATATATATATTACCTAATGCATATAGATATCTAATATCTATTACATGAATATGGATTTCAATAATCGATTACTTGAATATGGTATTTACAATCACAAGAGTATGTTAATGTTCACGAAATTAATTTATCCAGGTTTATTGAGCCACAATACAATTTGTTACGTAATACAACGAAATTTGCTCCGGGTACTGTGTGTCCTGTGACATGCAAATCTTCATGATAGTATTAAATGCAATCGGTGGAAGTGTGGACGACTCGATACTGTTAAATTGATGTAACTAGCCGGAGTACGTGGGGTGAATGGTGATACCAACCTACGTACACAACTGGTCTCATAGCTTTGGTAATTCTATTAGGGGTATTCCTTTGCAGGACACTGGACGATCTGTTTGTTGAAAACGAACTTTAGGGCTGGTACCTTTCTATAGAAAGTTTAATTTACATCCAACTGAATACTGGTTTGTTAGGATATTTTAGTTTAGACCGGGAGGCTCTCCTGGAGGCATCCATCGTGCAGGCCTGGATTCCGGCGCCGGACAGGCCTGTTGACGTGGATGCCGAGGCGGAGTGGTTCAGGAGAGCCATGTCGCAAATCTGCGATGCGGCGATGCCTAGGGTTACACCCGGGCCGGCCAGGAAGCAGGTGTACTGGTGGTCGTCGGAGATTGCACAGCTGCATGCAGCATGCGTCTCCGCCCGCCGCCAGTACACCAGGTTTCGCCGGAGGCATCGTCGACCAGACGACGCGGCAGCCCGGGAGGCGGAGCTATATGCGTCCTACAGAGAGGCTAAGGGCACCCTCCAGAAAGCGATCACGCGGGCTAAGACGACAGCCCGCGAGGAGCTCCTGGAGACCCTGGAGCGGAACTCATGGAGCGCCCGTACCTGCAGGTCAGAGGTAAACTCCGACCGAGGGCGCTCCCACTGACCCAGTCTCCAGCCGGATCGGCTGGAGGGAGTCTCGGGATCTCTGTTTCCGACGAGCGCGGAGGAGCACATCCCTCCGCGCATGGCTCCGTCTCAGACGCCCAATGCGGATAGCAGCGAAAACGACGTACCCGAAGTCAGAGAGGGTGAGTTAGGAGCGGTGGTACTTCGGCTCAGTGACCGTAAAACCACCGCCCCTGGACCCGACGGCATTCCGGGCCGTGTATGGGTCCTGGCCATCGAGGAACTCGGGCCTCGACTGAGGGGGCTCTTCAGCGCATGCCTCGAAAGGGGCCAGTTTCCCAAGGTGTGGAGGACGGGGAAACCGGTCCTGATCCGGAAAGCGGGGCGGCCGGTGGACTCACCGTCCGGTTACCGGCCGATCGTGCTGCGCGACGAGGTGTGTATGCTCTTTGAGCGAATTATCGCGGAACGCCTCGTCGAGCATCTCACGCGTGTGGGCCCAGACCTGGCGGACAACCAGTCGGGGACGGTCCACCGTGAGCGCGATCATGTGCGTGAAGTCCCTGGCGGAGGAAGCAGTCTCGCGGGGCGAGGTGGTCTTGGCGGTGTCTCTTGACATCGCCAACGCCTTTAACACCCTACCCTGGAGTTGCGTTAGGGAGGCACTGGTATATCACAAAGTGCCTCTCTACCTCCGTCGTATTGTCGGGGCATATTTATCCGAGAGGGCTATAACTTACCCTAGCTGGCTCGGGCAAGCTCGGCGAGATGTCTCGTGCGGTGTTCCACAGGGGTCGGTCCTAGGACCTCTCCTGTGGAATATACGACTGGGTGTTGCGGGGTGCGTTGCCTGAGGGCGTCAGCGTAACTTATTACGCCAACGATACCCTCGTCACGGCGCGGGGAGCAACGCACCAGGAGGCAACACTCAAGGTCACGACTGGGGTTGCTGAAGTCGTGGGTCGGATACGGCGGCTGGGACTGGACGTGGCACTGAATAAGTCCGAGGCTCTGTGTTTTCACGGACCTCGGCGCGGGCCACCTCCAGGATCCAGCATAAATGTAGGGAGTGTTAGCATCGGCATCGAGCCCTCCATGAAGTATCTGGGGCTCGTACTCGATGGCCGGTGGAACTTCGGACCACATTTCCGAAGTTTAGTCCCCAAAGTGACGGGGGCAGCAACCGCGCTTTCGCGACTGATGCCCAACTTAAAGGGACCCAACGCTTCCTGCAGGAGACTGTACCTGGGGATCGTACGGAGTATCCCGTATGGGCGGCGAGATCGTTGAGGACCTTGGCCGTCAGGACAATAAGAGGGTACCGCACGATCTCTCTAGAGGCTGCATGTCTCCTGGCCACGACCCCTCCATGGGACCTGGAAGCGAGAGCCCTTGCGTCATTGTTTCAATGGCACAAGGAGGCGCTGGAGCGGGACCACAGGCCTGCGTCTCGAGAAATCGAGGCCCAGCGGTCCCATCTCCGCCAGGATCTCATGGAGACATGGAAGGTGCGACTTGAGCAACCTAAGTGGGGAACCACCACCATCGCGGCGGTGAGATCATGGAGGACTGGCTGCAGAGGCAGCACGGTGGCCTCACGTACTGTGCGACACAGATCATCACCGGGCACGGAAACTTTGGTGAGTATCTGTTTCGCATGTATCGTGAGGTCACACCCGCGTGTCAACACTGCGAGGCTTCCGGCGAAGACACGGCATTCCACACGTTGGTGGAATGCTCAGCGTGAGCAAGTCAGCGCCGGGACCTCGTTGTGGGCCTGGGCGTGGATACTCTCTCGCTGGAGACCATGCTACGAGTAATGGTCTCTAGCGAGAGCCAGTGGAACGCGGCCGTTTCCTTCTGCGAGCAGGTTATGCTCGTGAAGGAGGCGGCCGGAAGGGCGAGGGAGCGTATCCTCCCCGCTGAGTTCCGAAGTCTCCGGCGAGGGCGTCGCATACGTGACTACGCCCAGGACCATCGACCTCCATGATCGGGGCCTGAGGACGATGGATTAGCAACCCACCGTCCTTACAGAAGCAGGCTAGAAGGGCTGCGTGATGTGGGGCTTCACCCCATGCACGCCTTCACTCACCGACGCGGGATAAAACCCGGCCCTAAAGATGTGGGGTAACACCCGACCACCACGCAGTGGCCACGGAAGTGGCCAAGGTCCACCGGGTGCCACTGGGAATTCTTTCAGTGTCTATCGGAGGCACTCGGCAATGGACGTAGGTGCGGCCGCAGCCACAAGCCGCGGATTAAAAAAATAAAAAGGATATTAATAAGAAAAATATTGTGACAAAAGTTTTACTTAAGTAGTTGAAGGCATAGTAGAAGTACCTACGTAAAATAATTATTGTTTGATACTAATCTTAGTTCTAACAAGATATAAGACCTGTGTTATTCTGTTGTTCTATTGTATACCTCTAAATACTTACCGTTAAAATAGGTCCTACATATCTTACAAAAGAAATAGGTTTTTGTGGCCTTCTCAAGTATGGTTGAACCGTATTAGTGTCTATACAAGTCGGTAAAAGCCTGTCACTCAGAAACTGTACAAAGAAAATCAATGTGTGTTGGTAATTTTCAATAATAATAAAGGTATTGGAGTAAGCAGGTCTGTCCTGTTGATGGCTATGCGGGCGTGGTTTTGGTGTACCCGTGTACCTACTTACCGCTTTAGAGCTATGTCTTGCGTGATTGTATGTAGGTACTTTTATAATGTAAGTAGGTACCTAAGTATACCCAAATATACTAACTTCTTTTTAGGGTTCCACTGTTCGAGTCTCGGAACCCTTATACTCGTAGTTTCGTCGTGTCGGCCCGTCCGTTCGTACGTCCTCGGCTTTTATCGTTTAAATTTAAATAAATTTTTAATAATTTTAAACATAGTACCACTTTCCTCATGAACGCGTTAAGGTATTAAATTTAAATTCATATCAAATATCAAACTTTGATGTCAACGCAAATCAAATCAAACGACAAATTAAGTCGCTAATTGAAACTCGCAACTACTCCCAAGGGAATAAATTGTTGTCCTTTTCCTCGTGAACGCGTAGAGGTATCATATTGAAATTCACATTGTCTCTTAGAGCTAGAAAAAAATGGACTCCAAACCAACGCAATCAACAGATACAGCCGTTAATGCTGCATTTTTTTCTAAATTTCAATACTCGCAAGTTAATCAAGGTGAACTCAGAATCTTGAAATTTAGTACGAAGCAACGTCTTATAGCACAGATAAAGGAAACATTGCGAAAAGCATAAATTCGTAGGTTTGTACGGAACCCTCGGTGCACGAGTCCGATTCGCACTTAGCCAGTTTTTTGCCATACATAGGTAACCATAGATATAGTATGTAGAAAGATACACAAAGACATTTCAGAGGCGATCCCAAAAACAAAATGCAAATGTGTGGGTGTAATAGTGATGTGTACACTATGGAATACGCAAAATATCGATAAAAAATGAGTGTTATTTCTAAGTAATACAATAGAATCTCACTAATCCGTTATACTTTTCGTCATCGATATACGGCCTATCCCTAGGTCAAGCCCTATATTTAGCATTCCCCCTGTAAGGGTGTTCAAACCCATCCTAAGACTTACTTTATGCGATTTATATTGTAAAATTGTACATTTAATTCTGATGTATGGCTTTGTTACTGAACCCACGGGCCCTTTTCATCATACTTACAGGGATAAATAATGTAGGAATCGAGCCTTTAAGTAAAACGCGACGGCATTTCCACTGTATAAAACATTTCTTTTCAAAATGTTTACTGCAAACAGAGCAGTTTATGTTAGGAGTCCAGTTTTGTCTAGTAATTTTTGTCCATTTATCACGCATTAGGGAATTGCGAGGAAACCTTAAAAATATTAAAATATGTCATCACTATTTACTCTACAGTGTAGAGAATCGTAATTTTCTTGATTCATATTTTATCAATAAACTTAAAATGCTCTTTATCGTATTTGCCAGTAACAGTTATTTTATGTTTAAGAATCATCACCTTTACAAAAATTTGTTTAACAGCAAACGCCCGCGGCTTCCCCTGCTTGACAAATTATATATCTTCCTCAGAACCACTCTATGCATTGGTGAAAACCGCATCAAAATCCGTAGCGTAGTTTTAAAGAGCTATGCTTACATAGAGAGGGGCAGACAGGCTTTGTTTTATACGTATACCGCGTAGGTCACACTATAAGTTTAGCGTAACTAAAAAAACAACATGTTAAAACCAAAATATTATGTTTATTGCTTTTCAAAATACTCTCCTTTACATTTTAAATATTTTTTCATGCAATCGAACCATTTTTTAAAACAGGAGGACCACAGATCTGAAGGCATGTTTTCTCCGTGCTGATTGAACGCTATCACTGCCTCTTCGGAGTTGGTAAAAGTGAAACTTTACAAAAATTTGTTTGCCCGCGCCCGCGGCTTCGCCTGCTTGACAAATTATATATCTTCGTCAGAACCACTCTATGCATTGGTGAAAACCGCATCAAAATCCGTTGCGTAGTTTGAAAGATCTATGCTTACATAGGAAGGGGACAGACTTTGTTTTATACCATGTTATGATTTTATGAAATCCAAATAAAAATTTGTATAATCTAATCTAAAATAATCATTCCGAAGAACAGGCACGAACGTGTAACATTATACTTCTATTTGACATGGTTTATCGATATATCGATAATCGTGACGTCACTAGGTGGTCAAGCCCTATCGTAAAAAGACTTTCTTCTATTTTACGTTATTTAAGATTAATTCTTCATTGTAAATAGAAAATATTACTGCACAATGCAAGGGTAGTCAATGTACTATGATTAGAACTTTTTACTTATTTCATAAATACAAGACATAAACAAATATCTGTTATTTAAGAATTGCTGGGAAATTTTGTATTTACCTGTGAAACGTGTAATTATTTGGATTGTCGGCTTTAGTCACATTACAATTACTTATACAACAAGACACCATGGCTCTTAAATACACTGTTATTGAAAACAACACAAGGATTCGCTTATATTTAATAAATCAATTTTCGCCAGTTTACAAGATAAATGATCTTTTTGTTATACTACGGAAAATTGTTGGCAATGACACCTGACATACATAGATAAAAGTACGTCATCGCCTATCTTTATTACTCATAGGCAATGTTCGATCATTCAATGATGATGACTTCTCCGGACTTCTCTTTCCCACGCTCTGTAGGTCTATTAAGGGAGCGAAGCGAGCGCCATCCCAAGTCTCTGTAGGTTTCAGTTTGAAAATAGTTAAGTTTATGACAACTGTAAGAAAATCTGTTCAATGGCTTCGGATATTATCGTTTACATACGAGTACAGAAAGATTGACAGACTACAAAAAATAATACCTTGGGTGTTTATTAATCTTTTCAAATCGTTCAAACTTTTTTTTATTAATAAAATATCATACACACGATTTCTTATTGCTGATAGTAACCTATACCTACTTATTTAACATAATATAATGGCTTATAAACATATCACAATAGACTGAACCACCTGTTGTGTTGTACGCGAGTACTAAAGTGTGACTTGTGTAAATAGTTTAGTAGATGACAGTTTCCAAATTTTGGATTCGTTTATTTCCAATAAAAATTATATAATATACATAACTAAATTTGTACATTACCTATACTAATTATACCTACTAAAATTACATTTTAAGAATTTGCCCGTGCCTTAAAATAAACGACTTTTGTTGCTGCTTATTTTATAGTTCAAACCGATATCTGGGTTAAAATCAATTTAAAAAGTTAACTAGTCTCTGAGCTGAATAATAAAATAACATATTTATTTTATTGTGTCTGTAAGTACCTACGTTTCACAGGCAGAAGTTGCTCTACTTCAGGAAAAATAACTGTAACACGTATTTACAAGAGCGATAATAGCGCCCTATTTCTATTCCGAATCTGTTAAAATACGTTTCTTTGAAAACTCTAAACAGATTTCCGATATCGCTTATCGAAAGCGCTCTAATGTTATTACAACCGCATAGTTGATGAAAATAATTCGGAAACTGAAAGTTGGTTTCGCTTGTTTCAGATTGTCTGCAGGGGAAGCTTTTCTGCCCAAGTACGTAACATACAAGAAGTACTTACCTTCCTACTCAGCATACACTTACATCACGAAACATGAAACACTTTAAATCAGATTTTGAAATATCAAACCTTAGGTGATGTGATGAAACACGTATAGTAAAACTTTCCATTTAAACTATGAGGAAGCATGATAAATAAAAGTGACTTCAACTTTAAGCGAACGTTATGTCACTGGAGAAATTACCAACATGTAACAAACACCCACACAGTAGCAACCACACCATCTCGAAACTACACAAAATTTATGTAGTTTATACAAACACTGAAACACAGATTTAATCGCAAGCTTGTGTGGGTAACATTAACAAGAGCTCTTTAGTCGGTATGCTCGCCTAGTACCTGATGTAACGAAGAGGCGGCACAAATGCTGAAAGCACCTGTCATACTTGTTACCTTGAACACAACCATGCACACACTAACACGACTCCCTAATTCATGATACTTGAATAAGTACTTCGCAAATTCGCAGGATAATTAGCCGGCATACCAAATTTAATAAGCTCGCAGCCAACGTAAATCGGTGCTGATTGGTTGTGAACGTTGAAGAGGGCCGGATGAATTTAACTACTAAGGGTGAGTTACTGATTATGATAATTTTCAGCTTTAAGCGAGGGTATAACAAACGAAACTCTGTAAAGCAAATACAAATTAATTGAAGAAATAAACAAAATCATAACAAAATCAAACATCATTAAATCGTTAGCCAAAACGGTATATACATTTCATGATATATACAAGGAACCGGAAAATTAAATTTAAAAAAAAACGTAAACAAACTACAATCTAGTGGTTCTGTGAACCGTAGACTTCCGGAGCTTTGTTTAGAAAATTTATTTTTCAATTATCTTTATTAGTCTTTCTTTTTTCATTCAATCCAAAAAATATAATTCACATGTTATTCATTGTAAGCAAGGAGTGTGTGTGTAAAGTTTCATAAAAATCGGTTGATAAATAAGGACCCCAAACATGATCTGACAGAACCCGTAGATGTAGAGATATCCCCCCAGTCTGCAAGTTGAAACGAAGACTTCGGTCGCTTCGCTCCCTCAGTCAACTATACTACCTACCTAAAACTAAAAACTAAAATAAATATGTAAAGCA
The DNA here is from genome assembly GCA_963556515.1 of Nudaria mundana. Taxonomy (NCBI): domain Eukaryota; kingdom Metazoa; phylum Arthropoda; class Insecta; order Lepidoptera; family Erebidae; genus Nudaria; species Nudaria mundana. Next base: position 9,819,301 of record OY748297.1, read on the forward strand.
GGGAGACTTAGGCAGAGTGCCCAACGGTATATATATATCTACCGACCGGAAAATCCGACTGTAAACCTTAACACACGCTATCTTTTAAAATCACTGAGTATACTTAAGGCAATGTCGTTTCAATCGACTAGACCAAGCTGTAACCTACTACTACACTACCTACTACTACTACAGCTGTGACATAACAGCAGCTTAATTGATGGGCGCTCGTGACAATCCAGCGGGCTGTAAGTTTACAGGATTCCTTCCGACCCAATGAGCACCTCCAACAATGCCCTAATTCAAACATTTTACACATCCAACCACGTACAGTCCAGCTTGATAGTAACCTTAATAAAACATATTAAATAAGTATATTACTATCTGAATAATTAATACTAAATTACTAGAATTAAATAATACAAATTATACTTTTTTAATGTTAAAAAGCAAACATGAAAAGACCATATTTCAATTAGTTGTAAAAAGCTATATTTTTTCCTATTCATCGACAGACCAGCTTAATAATAAGTCGTTGTCATTAAGTTACTCCTTACACAGGTGTCAATTCTATAAATTGTTTTTTTTTTGCATGAAAACTATATTTGCTGCGAAAAATTCATGAGATTATGGATCTATCTACGCTCATCTATTTTAAAATCAGCACTATGCAACATGGCATTTCTTTAACTTCTAGAAATATGTTTTGTTTATAATGGGCGTTTTCACATTGCACGATACACTATATCGTGACGATATCGTCACGGTATCGCCACGATATCGTGCAATGTGAAAACGCGCATTGCTGTATGGATTTAATTCATCGATACAGTACGTATACAGGGTGTAACATTCATATGGTTCAGTATGGGAAAGTCTGAAACTATTAAGACATACAAAGATCTGTTCTTAGGAACCATGTCATCTATTTTAGTAAAAATAAAAACTGCATTCACAGATTATAAACGGGACTTTTTGAAAAAAAAACTCACACTATTTATATTTAGATATCGATTGTGTAAGTCTTATAAAATAGTAAAAATTCAAATGTCTAAAAAAATTTCATGATGTCTAAAATTAATTAAATGCATTGTTTTTAATATATTTTTTTTATTTTTCTTGCGCAAAACTGTATAAACGAAGTTATTTTTTTAACAGGATGAAGCATCTTGTTATATGCACCCCTTTTTTAGGGTTCCGTACCCAATGGGTAAAACGGGAACGCTATTGCTAAGACTTCACTGTCCGTCCGTCCGTCTGACTTAGGCTGTATATCTCATGAACGGTGATAGTTAGACAGTTGAAATTTTCACAGATGATGTATTTCGGTAGCCTCTTTAACATCAAATACTAAAAAACAGTACAACAATAAATATTTAAGGGGATAAATATAACAAACGTGTTTTTGTGCCGTTTTAGCCCTCTGTTTTGCCCTTTGTGCGCGAATCCGACTCGCACTTGGCCGGTTTTTTACAATTGTCACCTAGCTGTAGATTTTTAGAACTCGTAAAATCTGTGAATGCAGTTTTTATTTTTACTAAAACTGACGACTTAATTCCTAAGAACAGATCTTCGTATGTCTTAATAGTTTCAGACTTTCCCACACTTACCCATATGAATGTAAGACCATGTTTTCGTAATCCTTATACTTCCTTCGACTTCAGGGCACATTCTCAATCGATTTTGTAATAAATGTCAGAACATCATTAGATATGATAGAAGGTTTCTAAATGCAGTCCATCATCAAACTTCCAGTTTCAGTCCCAAATAGGTCTGAAGAACTGAAAATGAATTTTAAAAAGAAAGTTCAACGTTCGTTGTGTTCTTGAATCTCATTGTGTAATTAATACTGGGTACCATAACTTCCTAGTTTTAATCCACTACAGTTCGTATAGGTATCTAATTTTACTGATATACCTATCCACATAATTTAAAAGCTGAGGTGCTCAGCTTTAATACAAATAAAACGTTTCTATTTTAAAAACCATATTTGCAAGGCGTATATGAAAATGTGCCTTCCACATAGATGAAACAATTAATAAAACGTTATAAAACGGTCTCTTTCTTTATTAGTATTTTTGTAACTTTCGATGCTGCGAATATTTGATACCAAGACGTACCGTGTGAATCCAATACACTGTAACTATGAAATACGGAATTTGAAATAATTAAAAGAAAACTTTTTCGAAGATTACAACTTTGTTACGTCAAAACACTGTATCCTGCAAAGCTTGGCAATACACGGTATTTTAAGTTACAGTGTTTTGACATAGCGCAAGTACAATGAAATCCGATAAAGCGTTTGTAAAATGCGCGAAGATTATTTTGGCAATATACGGTATTTACACAGCATTGTAAGTTGCCGTTTTGATATTATTTGGCTTGTACCTTTAAGGAAATAGAGTCTAATTTGCGTTGTAATATCTCAGAACTTTTCTTAGAAAGTAAAAAAGTGGAAACGTGGTACGGTGAAACAGTCTTAAAGGAATCGAATGAGCGTTGGTAATTCATAACACTGTAACTCTAGAAACAGTGTATTGGATTCACACGGTACCAGATGTCTGAAGACTTAAGAGACGCCGGATAGGTAGGTACCTAAATTGGCTAAATTCATCCCGAAAATAAGTTCTTGTGGGAAACAGGCATGGAAAACGGGGCATAATAGGCACGTGTTTTTAACCAGTGGCAAATATAGGTATACCCACCTAATACAAATAAATTTGTAATTGTTGAACCTAATAATATCTAGTCACATAAGCAGTAGCAAGCTTTATAAATAGACTAGCTGTCCTGACGAACTTCGTACCGCCCTTTTAAACCTTCCCTGGACCTCCACGAATGTTTCAAGACCAAAATTAGCCAAATCGGTCCAGCCGTTCCGAGTTTTAGCGAGACAAACGAACGGAGTTTCATTTTTATTCATATTGATTGATAGGTACCTAATTAAATAATATAAATATAGAGACAACTCTATCAAATAATAATGGTTCTATGTTACTATTTGAATTCAATTAGGTAACTAGTAACATTTATCATCCATCAATTCTACAATTATTAAAAAAGAAACATTTTATTAACAAGTATTTGTTTTACAGGTGATGCTTGCGACCCAACCAACTGCGAGGCGAATGCCCTACTTACATCCCTTCATATCGAGCACAACACATTAGGATAATTTAGAATTGCCTAGGTACACTATAACAAATAGTAGGTACACATTATACCGGGTGTCTCAAAAGGAAGTTTACATTTTGTGAGTCTATAAAATAAAATATATATGTAGGTAGTACTAAAATATGTAGGTAGTAACCTACACTCGTTAATAATTTATTTCCTAAAAATAACATCTTCCAGATGTAGCTAATCCTTCGCTTTCATGGCACATATTTACTTACTCGAACCTGAAAATTGACACAGGGGGTTTTGGCATCAAGAAATTGCCAAACGTCTCTCACAGAACGGTCTGAATTGACTGAAACGCACGTCCTATAAAATCTTCAAAACAGTAAGGTCCTAGATAATTCCTCATAATGATGTTGCAGCCCACACAGTCACCGTTGGTGAGAGCAGTGGCTTCCCATTCTTGTGTTTTGGAAACGTTTTACCCCAGCAGCGACAGTTTTGGCTTCTTTACGACCTTATTTCTTTGCGCTACAGTCTGAATCATCGTTTTTCTAATATTTTCGCACATAGGTATATCGTGCGGTCTTCTACTGAAAAAACGCTTCATATAGTGACTAAATTCTCTAGACCCATGCTACCGACTGGCATACCCCTCGCCCCTCTCAGATTCAACGAGTTCACGCCTAAGCAAATATAAACTTTCCTTTAAGACACCCGTCATGCACCCGTAGATATATAAATATGTCGAAAGCAAGTCGATGAATTGGGTATATCCTGATTTGCCTGGGTAGATCGCTCAAAGCTTAACGTTTGATGATTAGACAGATCGACCAAAGCAATGAGTTTCCGCCACTGGGAATTCTCTCAGTGCTTACCGAAGGCGTTCAGCAATGGACGTAGGTGCAGCAGCGGTCCAGGCCGCATATTAAAAAGAAAACAATGAGTTTACTTAAACTACCTATTTTTAAATATTTGGATAGAAAATATAAATCCCATAACTAAAATTTCAGGAGCAGGATTGGAACCTCTGAGCTACGATGACCAATACTAACATCATCCAATCTTTGCTTCATTTCTCGAGATCGTGCTATTAAGATTAGCGTTAGGAAAGGCTGTACGTTCCAGTCCTGCTGATGAAACTTTAGTTTTGTGATTTATATTTTCTATTTAAATATTTAAGAATAGGTTGTTTAAGCAAACTCATTGCTTTGGAATACAGAAATTATATAGCTTGCTCTCGTCAATCTGCCCGGATGAATCACAATCTGCCCAATTTATCAAATTGCTTGCGACATAAACGCATCATGTCGGTTATTTTGAACAGGTAACTAGTAACAATATCATTTGTAACTTAGACACTACCAATGTCTCAGTATAGTATGCAGATATCGGTTTCAGTTCGAGAACGGCCATGCGTTACTGTGTCGCAAGAGCTCTTCTCCCATAAGTAGAAGTATTCCAGCTGGTAAGGTCTCCCAGCTTTTCTTTTGTAAACATACACCAAAGTGTAACATGGCGGAAGTTGAATAGTGTATACTCGTAATATTGAGTTTGATAAGAGAGATATAATAATATATAATAAAAATATAAATAGAGTGACACCAAAACATGACATTTGGGATGCTGCTGTCAGTTCAAACGAATATCTACCGTGGAAGGATACGAGTATGCATCTGTCTTGCAAAAAATTATACTCGCCACTCAACGACACTCATTTTGACGATCGCCTCTTATTGATTACTTATTAGTCCATTGAAATTTTACATTTTTTGGGGCTAATTGTGCAAAAGTCAGAGGACGCTATTAAATTTTTTAGATATCAAGGGGTGGGGGGAGGGGGTAGTGTAAAGCTAAATCCAAGTTTGTGGGGTTCCATTATGGGTATATCCCCTTGTGGGTTTTCTCTTGAAAAAGGGTTGCAAATCGTTATCTCGCTCTATCGGGCAGGGGCGGATCCAGACCTTAAAAAAGGTGGTGGGCACGGCCAGTCGAAAATCGGCCAAGTGTGAGTCGCAATATGAACTTGTGATCGATATAATTTGTAGTGTTTTTTTTTAACTCCCACGTTCGTTGCCGAGGCCCTGGTGAACACTCCAGGAATTTCCAGTGACCCCGGCGGACTTGGCCACCTGTGTGGCCTCTGCGCTGGAGTTTGGTCGAGTTTTATCCCGCATCGTTGGGGACGGGCTTTATCCCGCATCGTTGGGGTCGGGTTTTATCCCGAGTCGGTGAGTGAATCCGGTTGCGGCTGACTGCGGAACTCAGCGGGAAGTGTGCTTCAAGCTGTAATCCTCATATTTGAAATCTCAATGAAAACGAAATTTGACAACGCTAAAAAATAGTCATGAAATAGTCATAAATAGTCGTACATGTAAAAAAAAGTTTTATTATAGTTTCGGTATTATAGCTATAGGTTAGTGAGGATTATGGCTTGAACGCCTTGAACGTCAAGCTGTAATCCTCATCTCTGGTGCAAGCAAAAGGTAAAGCCTATCGAATTGGTTTAGGTTCTAAAAAATAGTAATGAAATAGTCGTAACGACATGCCAAATCTCAGAAACTATAATACAACTATTTTTTTTACATGTACGACTATTTATGACTATTTTTTAGCGTTGTCAAAATTCGTTTTCATTGAGATTTCAAATATGAGGATTACAGCTTGAAGCACACAGCGGGAAGGGTACGCTCCCTCTTTCTCGACCGCCTCCTTCGCGAGCATGACTTGCTTGCAGAAGGACACGGCCGCGGTCCACCTGCTCGCGCTGGAGACCATGATTTGTTGAGTGTACAGTTCAACGTAGTGAAAACTGACTAGCAAAAATGACAGAAGTAATTTTATGTTAGAACTTTACAATGTAACATTTTACTTCAAAAAAACCGAGGCAATTTTAGCAAAAGAATATAAAATATTAAATACAAACATAACAAATATAAAATATGAAATATGTACATGCATTTACTACGAACAAATAATGTTATGGGCTTAACGTATACTGAATCTAAAAACACACTACGAACACGAACAACACGAAACGAAACACGAGCTTATACTTTTTGTCTTTTTTTAATTAGATCCCTGGGTATGTACTTTTGACAAAAAATACAGAATACATATAGGAACACGAGAAGAATGGCGGATAGATCCCAGTGATAGTATCTGCTATACAGACGGTTCAAGAAAGGAATTGACTAATCTATCTGGATCCGGAGTGCATATAAAATGCCAAGACGGAACTGAAATAGACAGCTCAATACCTAGAAAGATTTGCAAGTGTCTTTCAGGCAGAGATATATGCCATAAAGGAATGCGTGGAAATAATGGAACACCTGACCACAACGGGAAAGGTGACCACATACAACGATCATATACAGCCAGGCGGCACTGAAAGCGCTTGACAAAGTGGAGACAACATCAGCAATAGTCAAGGAATGTAAGGAATCGTTGGATAGACTGGCCGAGAACACCGATCTAACGATTGCCTGAGTCCCCGGACATGAGGGAAACACTGGCAACGAGCGGGCCGATGAACTAGCCAGAGAAGGTGCTGACGAAAACTTAGCCATAGAAGTCATAACAAGACTCTGTCGCCTAAACAGACACCTGACAGTGATAGGAGTAAAACCGACCCGAAATGCCCAGAGTCCATGGACAGCGATGAAACAAGCTTCCTGCTGGCTGAATGCCCCATGTACTCATTGATCAGATGGGAACTCCTAGGGTCGGACAGACTATACGAGGAAGACATTAGCCATCTGAAACACATAATAAGTGGAACAGATAATAAGATTTATAAAGGACACAAGAAGATTCGACGGGGGCCCGTGAGAGCTGGATCAACCACACTCTCCCCAAGGGGAGAACTGGGGAAATGGACGAAATGGCCCGCAAGTGTCGCGGGTGGATCGTCCTTCCGGCTGCCGGCCCCGTTGGAAATAATAATCTACTTTCTTACCAACGACGACGTAGATAGGTAAAACGAGAAAACACTATCTATGTCTTATGTCATTATATTGACAATGTCAAAAATGTGACATAACGTCTATGCGTAATATTTGGTGCGTTCCAAATCACGCACGATTTATTTTTTATTTTTCCAAATCCAGAGTTAATCTCAATACCCTGAGAATGTGACGTCATTTTCTCAATGAAGATGGTGGGCATGCCCATACTGCCCATCACGATGGATCCGCCCCTGCTATCGGGCAAACTGTTCATCGCACAAAAAATTTACAACATTTTTGTCGCAAATTAAATTTTCTACAACTTTGTTCTATAACTTTTTGTCGTAGAATTAAACATAACAAAGTTATTAACAAACACAGATGATAATTTGAGAACGAATTTCCTCTAAGGGGTTATAATTTTTTTCTGACCCCACAGTATTGGATTTAACTTTAGACTACCCCCAATAAAATAGCGTCCTCTTAATTTGCCCACCCAAATGTAACATTTCAATGGACTATATTAACAAGATATCAATGGACTTGAGTAAGAATTTTATTGTGAATATCTTATGGTGACACTTCATGTGAACATCGCTGAGTTTCAAAGTCATATTAAAGTTGGTTCTGGGTGTTCTTTTCTTCAGGTCAAGACAAGGCCAGAGCTCCAATTGGAACCTGTGCAACTCTGGCATCCAGTTAGCCACGGGATGAGGATCCCGCGTCGTTGGGGTTGGGTTTTATCCCGCGTCAGTGAGTGAATCTGGTTGCGTGCTATGGGGCAAAGGCCCCGCAGCACGCAACCCTTCTAGCCTGCTTCTGTAAGGACGGCGGGTGGCGATTCCGCCACTACCCACTACGAGGTCCCGGCGCTAACTCGCCCACGCTGAGCACTCCACCAACGTGTGGAGTGCGGTGTCGTCGTCGGAAACCTCGCAGTGTTGACACCGGGGTGTGACCTCACGATGGATGCGAAACAGATAGCTACCGAAGCATCCATGCCCGGTAACGATCTGCGTCGCACGATACGTGAGGTCACCATGCTGCCTCTGTAGCTAATCGTCCATGATCGGTCTCACCGCCGCGATGATGGTGGTACCCCACCTGGGTTGCTCAAGTCGCACCCTCCATGACTCCATGAGATCCTGGTGGAGTTGGGACCACTGGTCCTCGATTTCTCGAGACGTAGCCCTGTGGTCCCGCTCCAGCGCCTCCTTGCGCCATTTGAACAATGACGCAAGGGCTCTCGCTTCCAGGTCCCATGGACGGGTCCCGGCTAGGAGACATGCAGCCTCTCCGGAGATCGTGCGGTACCCTCTTATTGTTTTGACGGCCACGGTCCTCAACGGTCTATTAAGGAGCGTTAAGTTGTTGGCCGTCAACCGCGCCGCCCATACGGGAGCCCCGAATAGGGCCATACTCCGCACGATCCCCAGGTACAGTCTCCTGCAGGAAGCGGCCTCAGGACCGACCCCTGTGGAACACCGCACGACACATCTCGCCGAGCTGGCCCGAGCCAGCTGGGGAAAGCTATGGCCCTCTCCGAGAGATAGACCCCGACAATACGACGGAGGTAGAGAGGCGTTCCGTGATACACGAGCGCCTCCCTAACGCAGCTCCATGACAAGGTGTTGAAAGCGTTGGCGATGTCAAGAGACACCGCCACCACCACCTTGCCCTGTGAGACTGCTTCCTCCGTCAGGCTCTTCACACGCATTCACCAGTACACCTGCTTCCTTGCCGGTCTGGGTGTAACCCTAGGCATCGCCGCATCACAGATTTGCGACACGGCTCTCCTGAACCATTCCGCTTCGGCTTCCACATCGGCAGGCCTGTCCGGCGCCGGAATCCAGGCCTGTACGATTGCCGCCTCCAGGAGAGCCTCCCGGTCTAAACGTTGAAGTGCCCAACGCGGATCCGCTATAGTTATAATGACGAAACATACATACGTAATAACTATAGGTCGTCTAATAAAGACTCGTTTAATAAACCCGGCAGACGCCTGCTATGTAGTTCAATTACAAGAACTATCTACTACGCGACCTAGGAATTGGCATTGGCGAACACATTACTTCATTGATTAAAGATATTTTATTCTTCCCTTTTGAATGTAATAATCGATTGTATGGGAGAAACAGTAATGTAATTGAATTACGATCAAATGTTGGCACGTTACCTCTCATTGGATTTATTGAGCTGGTCCATCGTAGTCAGAGAATATACCATACACAGCCCAGGTCACATAACAGTCCAGTGTGTGGCAGAAGGCGGGAACAGATTCACTTTATGTAGGTACGTTACTTGGGAAGGTATCTTAAAAGTAATCCTTAAAAGAATTGGCTACAAGACCACTAGTAGATTGTGGTAATGATCACGTTACTCACACGAACGTCATACAATTCTACACAAACCCACACACTTTTAAATCACGTTACACATGCAAAGCGAATGTTGTCCTGTTTATCTATTACATTCTACAGGTTCAATGACATAGAAGAGTGCAGATCAAATTACTATAACTTGGATTTCAAGACAAGGCTTCGTTTAGGCTGTGCGACTGCCGTTGCGAATTTGACATGTTTCTTTCGACAATGCACAAGTAAGTATTTGAACATTTTGGTAAACTTGCGTCTGATAAATGTTTAGTCGGTTTTGAATTATTTATTTTTATTTTAAGCACTGTTTTGATGTCTAAAGTAGGTATTTACTTTGAACCCACAGGCCTATCTAGTAGTCGGTAGGTCTGTGCAGGAATAATAGTAGGTATAGGTACGTACCTACGCACCTACATCTTCCAACCTGTTCACTCCGTTACGTAGTTGCATACAATAGGTACCTAATAGCTTCTGGTGATAATACTTAAATAAGCCATGACAAAACATTTATACTTACATAGTTAGTAACTAATGTATTATTTGAATTACTTTTAGGTAAATCTTAGACTTTTATATTGAACACACTTCAATTTATGTTTTAAACGTAAACATTCAACTCCCGTGTCAGCTGTCATGGACGGAAATAACTGTATTTTGAACTTATATTATCAGAAGTAGGTAAGTAACTATCTAGAATCAGTGAACTAACCTTGATTTGCATCAATATATTCCTTGCAAAACTAAGTCCGAATTCCATTTTTATTATAAGTACTCGTATAACCCACTTAGGTATCATATCTAAAAGCAGCTTACACTATTACATGAACTACACGTGCACTGTTATAATGAATACAGTAACAGAGCGGTAATGTGTTGCACAGGCAACCGTCACCAGTGCAACGGAACCAATTCTAGTGGTTATTTCATTTCAAATACGGTTAATAGGTACTATTACGTAGGTACTGGGAATGACTGTGGAATAATCTATGATTATATAATCTCTTTCAACCAAAAAAGAGCTTTGAAAATTGGCCTAAAATCGACTGTGTTATGAGCTGACAAACATAAAAATACAGCCAAATTGATAATCTCCTAATGAACCGACTACGATTAAAAAAATATTATGTCGCGTCGAGGCGTCTCGCTCGATGCCATGCGCCCGTGTCTGATGAACACAAGTCGGTGTTATTTGCAGCATAATTTACATAGAGATAGATCAGAGTCCCACGGGTCGCGCACCCGTTGAATTTCTATTGTTTAAATTGGAAAACTAAGTGCGACAATGGTCGACTTTCCTCTCACGTCATTATTAGATCGCAGGTGTTGACGTGACCTATAATTCAAACTGCTTTATGTTCATACTATGTTTATGTTATGTTATTATGTTATATTTACGTTCGTCTACCGTCTATACTTATATCTTTAACCAAGTCTCCAATCAAAGTAGCCAATTCATTCAGAAAAGAAACCGGATAGTCCAAAAGTAATAAAGTACCTACCTACCTAAGTAATTAATTAACAGCTAATAATTTAATAAATTTTTCTATTGGAAATGTATTTTTATCATTGAAATCTTAACATGAACCTTACTTGAATTGATCACCATATAGTTGTAGAAAACAACTTAGAGATGGTGTGGTCGAGATGACGATGGTGTTGAGTACAAATCGATTATCTAATGGCGTTCTGTGACCACTCGGCTCCGTGGAGATTGACTCATTTGCACTGCATTACATTACCGAGTGACACGGACAAGCCACTCTCATCACTTTGGTAATGAACAGATTGTTGTTCAGAACACTCATTGAATTCCTAGTTTTTACATCTCTAATCGCGCCCATGATGAAACAGAATGATTACCTAATCTCGATGGGTCCATTTCAATATTTAAACTTCAATATTTTCTTTCTTTTTATTTATTTCCGATTCAAACTTACTAGTGAAAATACTACCAGGAAAAAATGGCTTTAGCCCACAATGGTTCATTGCAAACAAAATTGCTACATTTAATTAGGAAAGTAGGTACATAGACAATTAGGAATGTACGATAGGTAGTCGTAATAATACCTACGTACCTAGTTAAATTCAATAGTCACAAAACCTTACATTGTCTTCGCAAAAAGCCTAAACCTACGCCGTTTTCTTAAACGCCTAGAAGGTTTTGGTAAAACCTTATATCTGTGTAAAAGTGCCCCTGTTGATAAACAATAGCAAAAGCACAGCGAGTTGAATAGTGGCGTCTCAGTGTACAGAACTTGTCGGGTTGGTCAATCTATTGTAGTAGGGCTTGAGTTAGTCAGATTAACCATCAAACTTAAACCTTTGAAAAAAGAGAGAGACTTTTGAAAAAAGAGAGACTTTTGAAAAAAGAGAGAGACTTTTGAAAAAAGTAGATATCTATCGCTATTTCGGGTTTCACTTTCGCTATAAGAAAACTATACTATGCTTATACCTACTTAATAGGTTGTATCTCACTACAATTTGTTTTCGAGGTGTAACTAGAACATGTGGAGCACCTGCCAATCAACGGACGAGGATCTGACAATCATAAAAGTGTCCGATTAGCATCAATAAGTGCTCCATCTGTTACATGGGACCAAAGTTACTGGCGATAAAGGGTCGAATAATATGCCTCGGCCTACCCCTTCGTGGAAACAGGCGTGATAATATCCTATGTATGAATATGTAGGTAGGTATCTCATCTTCGAGACATATCTATACTACTACTAGTGGTCCCGGCGAACTTCGTACCGCCTGAAATTTTGCTTATAAACCTTCCCTGAACCTCCACGAATATTTTAAGACCCAAATTACCCGCCGGGCGCCACTGGACATACCCTCTGCTAGTAACCAGAAACGCCCGGCAACGGACGTTAGAGCGGCCGCGGCCTTTGGCCGCGCAATTAAAAAAAAAAAAAGACCCAAATTATCCAAATCGGTCCAGCCGTTCACGCGTGATGTCGTGACCAATGGAAATAGGGATTAATTTTTATATATAGAGATTATAAAGAGGAAAGATTTGTATTTTTGTGTGAATGTTTGTAATAATAAACTCAAAAACTACTGTGTCGATTTCAAAAATTCTTTCACCATTGGAAAGCTACATTCACCCTGAGTAACATAGGCTACTTTTTATCCCGGTAATGTGTTCCCACGGGAACCGGGAACGAGTAAACTAAATCACGCGGGCGGAGCTGCGGCGATCAGCTACTAATCTATATATATAATACGCCAGTGAAGCCGCTTCTCCTCCTAAACTAAGAGTCGCACAGTCAAGTGTGGCACACCGTTGGAAAGGTCGTGGTCTCAAGTGGTGCGACAAGATTAGAAATTTGACAAAAAGTAAAAAAAAAATATATTACTTGCGCAGTTTGCGCTAAGGGTTGCTAGTTTATATCTATATCTATACTAATATTATAAAGCTGAAGAGTTTGTTTGTTTGTTTGGTTGAACGCGCTAATCTCAGAAAGTAGTGGTCCGATTAGAAAAAATCTTTTTTAGTTATGTAATACATTTATCCAGGATAGCTATAGGCTATATAACATTACGCTACGACGAGTAGGAGCGGAGCAGCAATGATATATGTTGCAAAAACAGGGGAAAATTATTTCTTTTGGGAGCTTCCGTGGCGTACGCTGCTTAAATGGTTAAAGTAACGTTAAAATTGTGTACTACGAATTTATTTGCCTTAAAAAGTTCTATAAAAAAGTCCGCGATGGCATATATCTACCTCTTAGGGTTAACGCACTATAACGTAATTTATAGCAATCAAAATTGTTATGCTTACGATATTAATCCTTATCCAAACAAATACGCTATACTTACGTCATAACAATTTAATTTAGAACAAATTTCAACGAATATCTTAAGAGATATTATAGATTTAGTCAAAAAGTTGCAAAAAGTACACTATTTAGAAGGTGGGCGACGACGTTGGAGTGCGCACTGCGCATGCGTGAGTTGACTGCCGGCTGTCGCCTGTTAGGTCTACGAGCCCTACGAGGTGCCATACCGCGCGGCTCAGACGCGTCATTATTGCGAGTGTATTTTGTTTTGCAATTTCTCTAAAAATTATAATATAATAGAAGATATAATAGATAAACTGTTGCAGGGGGGCTTTATGAACGCAATAAAACCCAAAACAATCGTTTTTAGAATTTTTGTCTGTTTGTCTGAATGTTTGAACACGCTAATCTCAGAAACGGCTTAACCGATTTGGATTTTTATTTGAATTTGCGGTTTTCAGAAATGCGTTGTGGTTTATTCAACTTAAGATTTAAGGTTTGGTTTTCAATCGGTTCATAAATAAAAAAGTTATGTAGATCTAAAGTAACACGCAGGCGGAGCTGCGGGCAACAGCTAGTATTACATATACATAAATAAATCACGCCTATATCCCCGAAGGGGTAGGCAGAGGTGCATTACCCACCCATTTATTTATTTAATTTTATTTGATTAGGGACAACACACAGTTACTATATAATATAGAACAATAATTTAAAATTATTTTTTCTAAATGAATGCAATATCGCAACCCACTGCGTTACCCGCAGATGAATAGAAAGATTAGCAGAGGGTGCCACTAGCACAAAGCAGTACATTTTTAATAATAGCAAAAACAGAAAATTAAATTAAATACAATCATAATAATTACACATTTTTAAATATTAATATTTATTACAGTAACAATAACAATTGGATAATTAGAAAATTTATATAACAATGTGCTGAATTAAATTACATATCGCTCATTTGCGACAAGAACGTGCTAAATCAGAAAACGCCATTTTTCAGAAAATGAGTTTGAAGTTTTAGAATTGTCACAACTTCGGCATTTTGAGACTTATGCTCCAATTTCTTAAAATTTATTATAGACCTGTTATTTATTTATCTTAATATTTTTTATGTAGACCTCTGCTCTATTATTATTAGGCGTAATTTTAGTTTAGTTACAACAAGTCAACAGTTGTTACGTTTTTCTTGCAAAGTAAGGCACGTTATAGGGATATATAATAGCTTGTATCATTATACCTGATAAAATAAAGCATAATCCATGTTAAAATTTCGTTTTATTTCATTAAAACACAGTGTTGTAGAAAATATTTGTTTTTATTCAAAGAAAACGTTAGTAACAAGATAGTTATAATTCTATAATTGAGCAATCATCATGAACCTTATTATTACTTACTTTCTGTAAACTATAACTTAATCAGCCTTTTATAGGAACAATGTAAATTACTCATATATCACAGCATTTAAAAGTGAAATAGCGTCTAAAAAAATATTATTAGGTGTGAGTGACATCTAATAATATTATTTTAGTAACAAAAGAATCATCTTAAAAATAAATTATGCCTTGCATTAATTGTTGTCCCAATTATCACATCAACTAAGCTTAACTCTACATAAAAAAAGAAAATAATGTCTACAAAATAAAGTTGTACTCTAAAATAATCAACCAGTCTTAAAATGAATATCATAGCACTAAGTACTAGATATTTTTTATCACATCCCTTAGAACAGGAAAACGTTGGCCAAATAATCAACTTTAACCTTTTAACAACAACATTAGAAAACATAATGCAACTTCTATATTAATTGCATCATTATCTCATCATAATCAGCGAAACTTAACTCTATTTAATATTAGCAAATAAAAATCTTAGAAAAATACAACAGTCTCCATAAAATAAAGTTATTCTAAAGTAAAACCAATCAGTCTTAGTAGAAAAAAAATATTACAGCACTTCCTAACGGAACCTTGCTGTGATATTTATATTGCAAAATCAAAAAGTAAGTACCTTATTAATTATAATTACAATGTCACTTTATTCTTTTCATAATAATAATAATAAAGATTCATAAAATGGTCTGTAATATCTCGGAATCAGGTTTTTATTCATTAATTCCATTAGATCCGTTTATTAGTATATATCAGGTTTAGTAGTATATGCCTTTTTAACTTCAATATCTATTTCCTTCCTCTTCTTAACTACCACCGCTCTTTTAAAATGTTCATCGGCGTATGAATTTTTGAAGTAAATAGCCCTAGCATCATCTTTCATAACCTTTAAAATCTTCACATCACTAATTTTTACTGCAGCGTTCTCGTCATCTTTCTGGATTACAAAACTCATCTCTCACAATTATTTTCATTTAGTAGCCTTTTTTTCCCTTTCTTAGTTGGTGTCGGGTCCGTACCTGTGCTAATTTCTGTAGTTATAGGTGTTGAAGTAGAAGCAGCAATGTCATGTGCTGAAGTAACCCTGGATGTAGAAGGTAAACTTTCTATTTCCTGGATTATGATATTATCAGTCTGGTTTTCTATAGGTAATTGTACTTATTTTGTTGTTTGTGTGACTGTTTCGTTAATTGGTATTGATTCAGTTAACTATCTGTTTACTTCGTCATCAGAGCTCTCTGATAAATATTGGGGTTTGTGTATTTCGTAATTCGGGTCTTTCACTGAATCGTCTGAATCTGTATCAATAGAAAAAGTTATTACAATCTGGACTGTCGAAATTATTATAAATGTTAAATTGCAAAATCTATTTTTGTAAATCTTTTTAAATAAGCTTACAATATTTCAAACAATCCTGAACGTTATCTCCCGGAAATATAACAATCTATTTTTGCAGTTTTTAATTCGACAATTCATTTAAATAATATTTACCTTCATAAAAAGATGGTCCTGATGAAGAGTCGCTGCTGCTCGATGAACTACTAGAGCTACTGGAATCACGTCGAGGTTTGTCAGACTGCTGTACAGCCTCTTCTACTGTACAGACGTGTACCACTGGTCTATGCTCTAAAAAAAATCTATGTATAAGTATAATAAATCTATGTATCAGTTAGGAATAATCTTCTAAATTTATTTATAGAATCGTTATAAATAATAAGTACCAACCTTGTTCATCATCTCTGTGAACATTCTTAGGTACGAGATCTAAGATCTTCCTGGATCGTGACCCCATCTAAAAAATACGATATAAATAATAAAATATTTTATCATCTAAAATGGAACAAGGTACCCTATCATTACAAAATTAATGCCATTTTTCAGCAAAACTGCGATAAGTGCAAATATCCAATAGCAAAACAGGCCATTGGCAAACAAATATATCACCTAAAATGTTACATACTCACTTGTTACAAAGAAACCTTCATGTTTTTGCAATAAAATAGTGACAACATAACCTTAACACTTACAAAACAACGCAATTTCTTTCAACTATAACGAATTAAATTACGACGTCACGTTTTTGAAGTAAAACAAAGATTAAAATTAATAGATTAAATCACTTACCTTTGCCACCAAAGCGTGTTATAATATGATGTCACTTTTTTGTCGCAAACAAACAGCACTTTCCTCGGCGAGCACGCGGTGTCGACTGATGAACCGATACCGATATTGAAACAAAATACGCGATCAAAAAATTGGCGCCAAAACGATTCGTGCCGCGCAATTGCCGCGTTTTTCTCTCATAACTTGGTCAGTATTGGCCCTAAAGATACCTCGTTTTGACAGGAAATAAAGTTTGATACGGCGGATCGTACTGTATTATTATTCCAAAACGTGATAATAAGCAGATGTCACGGTCTTGTCGCAAATGAGCGATATATTAAGTATATTAAATTATGCAATAGCAAGAAGATAATACTCTAAATACTATTATTAATACGTCTTACCTTGAAGAGGTGCCTAAAATAAACGAAAGAAGGTTTCAAATAGTTCCTACGTACCTACCTAGGTACCTACCTACTTACCTACCTTAAGAAGGCACCTGACCCTAATCAATTCGCCCAATCCGCTACCGCTAACCCCGCTCCCGCTATCGCTCGAGTGAAGGATAGCGATATTCACTTTCCAAAGGACAGACAGAGATCGAGCGCGTTCTCGAAAATTTAACGTAAGCGACAAAATAAAAACTATGAATTAAAGACGAACTGTAATGATTATGAAAAAAGTATGTTGAGCAAATGTAGGTTTTATCAATGCCTTTTTAGATATAAAAAAATATTAAAGAAAATACAGCAAACTTAAAAGATCTAAGTGAAAATGTGATTAAAACAAGGTTTTTTTGTAATAAAAAAACTATGGAGCATTTTTTCAGTAATCGTGTTTTCATCTTGAGTATTTAATCATCATGAACTGAAGTTACTTGTATAAAAAATCAGTTTCCTAGACCTTATAGATTTTGAGATTTAGGTCAGTAAAGGTAGTCAAGTTAGGGTCAGGTGGCGTCTTAAATTCATCGTCATCGTGAATTTCTATAGCTAGGTGTCAAATGCACCATGTACATGGAGCATTTGATATTGCTTTTATTCCCAAATAAAGTCAATACAAGCACTAATTATCTCCATCAAATAATAATATATTGCCTAGAATGATAACTACGTAATTGTGATATCTAAAGAAATATTTTGACCCCAAAACTCAAGTTTAGCCTAATACGGGAATAATTTTGTTAATTCTAAATAGGTACCCATAATCAGCTTAAATTTAATTGAGTATTACTTATAAATATTACGTACATTAGTTATCTACTATGTACCCAGTTGAATATTTTGTACAACTTACCTACTCCTATTCGCCTAGTTCTCTGTCGAAGGCCAAACTATTCAGCTATTGTTAAGTTCAATGACCCGTAAATACACATTCATCCTACGTAGTTTTTTTCTTAATATTAAAATTGTCAATAGGCTTGGGATTTGAATTTGTTTTTAATTGCAAAAAATCTACGAGGCTCTTTAGTGTATATTACATACACAAAAGCATAAGTACCTATCTCCTTAAAGGGGAGATAATAATGATAATCGTTAATGTGATGTGGTAACAAAATTTCATCAATCATTGGCATATCCGAAAACTTTAGGTAGGTACAATTGCCAGAAGTTTATGATTCTGTCAACAAGGGTACCGGTGCAGGTTTAGAGTTCTGAGGGACTCGTTAAGGGACCCACTCAAGGGCGTCGCCAAAGGAGGGAGGGGGGCTCAGCTGCCCATCGCCAATGCTTTTAACACCTGGGCTCCTAGCTCCGTTAGGAAGGCGCTCGTGAATGACGGAACGCCTTCCTACCTCCGTAGTATTGTCGGACATTTTTGTCCGAGCTTACCCCAGCTGGCTTGGGCTGGCTCAGCGAGAGGTGTCGTGCGATGTTCCTCAGGGGTCGGTCCTAGGACCTCTCCTGTGGAACATCGGATACGACGGGGTGCTGCGGGGTGCGTTGCCTGATGGCATCGACGTAACGTTGAAGACCTTGCCCCCCCCTTTAAGTGTGTATCATCTTGGTATCTACATTTTTCACTTATTGATTTAGCAAAAATTAGAGCAAACCTACATGAACACCACCATAATGCGAATCTGTTACAAAAACAATATTTTATTTATGCCGCTGACTGACGTAAACGTACATTGTGGGATCATTGAACTATTGATAGGTAGGTAGGTAAGTAAACCTATTTCTAATAGTAGATATAGCGCCATCTGCCCAAACTCTGAAGCAACATGAAATTACCAAATAGTTCTCGTATCTGTTTATGAGATTATTGTAGATGGCGCTAGATAGTCGAACTCGGATATGCATGTGCAAAAATTGTGATAATAATGTCAAGGCCAATGTTAAAATTAGTGAATTTGTTTGCTACTACTTGTTATATTGAAAAAATCACATTCAACGCGTGATGTTAGTAGTGTATTTAACAAAACCAGCCGCTAAAATCGAGGTATGTCCTTTAATTTTTCAAATATCATAACCTCTTTGCAAATAATATCTATGGATCTGCCACCTAAGGTGTTTATTATTCGATTTCAGTATGAAATTGCTATCACTAATAGAACGATAGCTTTCAACGTTGAACAAAGTATTTTAAGGTATTACTTACGTTGTTAACTTGCCGGAGTAATAAGTAATTTTAACGAAAATAGCATTGCAAATTTTAAATTTGGCGCCATTATGCCAGAAACGCATGAAGTTCGCGTTGCGAATCTGGCCGATTGATGTGAAAGATATTCCGAAGGCCGTGAGTGAACACGGAAATCGAGATGTGTGTGTGGTCAAAAAGACAGTGCAAGGTAGGGGTCGGGTGGCGTTTGTGATGGCAAAATTTTTGCAAATGGTGAGTTAGGAATTATTGACTTGTCGTGCCTCCGATTTCGTTTTGTTTTGTGCTAGTGAATTAAATGTGTGTTTAAAGAAATATTTGGTGTTTATAGATATTAAAATTCTTAGATTCTGTGATGCAGGATTGGCAAATGGCGCTACGAATAGCCAAAGTTGACACAACTACGCGTTTAGAAATGCCATACATCTTCAGTTGCCGATTTTTTGGCACGCGCCGTGATCTGTGATAAACAACAAATAGTGGTGCATCTTAAAAATTCCTCCTATCACGCGTATGGACCTAGCAACTGGGACATCCAGCTTGGCGATTATAACGGTGTCAGCATGTTGCGATTTTTTTGGCGAGCGGTACTACTTTTTAAACTCGTTTATAGAGGCGGCTAGAGGTTTCCGCGTCCCATAGGGTCGGTGGCCCCGCGATCTGGCTTCTGGAGCTAAATTACATAATGTATATGTGTTGTTTAGAGCATGCAACAAGTAGATATATGTCGGCGGGCGGCCTAACTGTCAATGTGGAGTACAGTAAGCTCGATGCCCGCGGCCCCCATTAATTCGAGCCGCTGATGTCACTTATCTCTCCGCTCTGCTATCTAGGCCCTACGGCCGCCAATTTTTTCGCACATAACTAGTATCAAAATGTAAATTTGATAACTGGCGCACGACTCTAATTACCACTTGTTTAAATATTAAATGATGCAAATCTAGGTTCGTTTACAGCAAACGTTCGTATGTTTAAAGTTTAGTCCTCATGTTGATGTAACCTTGCAATTTTTGTAGTTTGGAGACTTAGCCTAGATGCTGTTGTGCTGAAATATAAAGAGTCAATTTCTTATATTACTATTTATTTGCAGCACGGTCACTGACATTAGCACCAACAATGGACCAGCAATTCTGCTTGCGCTGGAACAACCACCCGAACAACCTGACTGATGTGCTTGCGAGCCTACTACAAAGAGAGGCTCTGTGTGATGTTACACTTGCTTGTGATGGAGAAACAGTCAAGGTATGTCCTCCAAAAATAATTACCTACGAAACATAATTTTTTCTAGGTACCTGCAGCATTTAATACAAGCATTAAAATATGTCTTACACATTTTTAGGAATCCTACTTCAGTCTGACACCTATATCTCATACTTTCTGGTCAATTACTCTAACATATTCCTACTAAATATGCTTTATTCATCAACACCCTATTATCCCTGTGTTTATTAGAGACTGAAGACCTCTACTACTAATGTCCTTTTTTGACAATTCCTTAACATATTTATTTCCAATGTATTTGTTTGTCGTTGTGCAAGTCATTAGACATATTTCCAGGTGAAATCATATTACAACAACATAACATAATATCAGTAATGTTATGTTCCTAGGAAGTATATGTAAATATTGATATTGTGTTTGTGGCGCTCACATGCATGCAACAATTTATTATTATGCCACAACAAATACATTAAATAGTAAACAAACATGAGTAATACAAGCATGTGTTTGTGTTACCTATTTGTACACAATATTCTTCATATTAAATTTTCTTAATAATTCCTTTGCCATAAACATATTCTGAATGTCTAGTTTTTAATCCCTGTTAAGGATTATCTATCTATATTTTACTTAGAAATATTGGCAGCTTCTCAGGAAACATTAGTCCACTCGAATTAAATGGGTTTTTATAAAATAGTTCTGTGTGATAATAACTCTATGGAAATATGTATTTAGCAGTCCTACAGTACCTGCCTGTCTAATTAAACTGAGGCTGGTTTTATTCAAAATAATCACAACTAATTAGTTTACTCCAAGGACATGAATAAAAATGGCTAATGTGTAAATGTACCAGCCAGATAGAGAAAGATAAGACAAAATCTCGATTGTCATAACAGCCAAGTTGCTACCTTAGGCCATCAAGTCAAGGTAATCTACACTAAAGATATTTAAATATTTGCTAATTTCCACAAGGTCATTCTTACCTTGATAAGTACCTATTTAATATACCTTTAGTAACTACATTTTGAATTTAGTGTTTGGAAAAAAATCCGGTTTGGTATAATTTTAGTTTTCAACTAGATGTAATAAATTTTTAGACTCATTCATGAATCTATATTTCCAAATTCGTAAAAAAGGAGGTTGTTATTAATCAAAGTAATGGGTTTGTATTATGGTACCTAGTTTTATCAAAGTTTTCCCAAATAGAATGCCAATTTTGATGGGTTTTTCAAAAGTAATACCAACTTTGATGGGAATTATATGGGCAGGTAGGTACTTCACACAAAAAAACTTAAAATCTTACATTGTAAAAAAGAACATTTTGCAATTAATCTAAAGGTCAATAACTCATTTAGCCGAGCCACTTCTTTTATATGCCATTTAAATTCAACAATTAACTATGAAAGCTAAAGTTTTATGCTAATAAAATGCAATTTGTTTGGTAGGTTGAAAGGAGTTGTGCAGAAAATATGCATGTTTTAAACTTTCTAAATTTTTATAGATGTTGTTAAACAGGTTTTAGGGTCCAGATCTAGACAATATACTGGGACAAAATTTGACTAACTGGTTTTATAGAACAAAGTACCATGGCTATGTATTTAAGAATGTTTGCAAAATTATTCAAAATCTAAAGAAATATTTGACCATAAACACAAGGTCTGGATAGTATACTATGGATGAATGGATACTTACGTAGGTACACTATTATCATACATACATAAAATCACGCCGGTTTCCTCGAAGGGGTAGGCAGAGGCATGTTAGGTGACGAGCCTATTACCGCTTCTCGGGATCTTTATTGTTGGCAGGTGCTCCACTTGCAGGTGCTCCACTTGCAGGTGCTCCACTTGCAGGTGAGGTTGACTTTGGACACGAAGATCTTGGTGGGACCTCTTTACACCTTATGTGTCACTCACATACTCATCATCTACCTGCCCTTATCCCAATTATTTGGGGTCGGCGCAACAAGTATTTCTCCTCCACACACCTCTGTCAGACGTCATCTCTTCATTCACTCCTCTCCTTGTTATATCCTCTTTCACACATTCCATCCATCTTTTCTTTGGCCTACCTCTACTTCTTAAACCCTCTACAGTCATAATTTGCACCTTTCTAACGACAATGCTTTCCTCTCTTCTCATAAAATGTCCATACCATAACAGCCGCTCGCTTCTCAATTTTTCATTCACTGGTGCAACTTTCAGACTTCCTCTAATATACTCGTTCCTTACCCTATCCATTCTTGTCACACCACACATCCATCTTAACATTCGCATTTCCGCTACATGCAATTGTCTTTCATCCGTCGCTTTTACGGCCAAACATGAAAGTCCATACAGGACGGCAGGTCTGACGACAGTCTTGTAAATTTTCCCCTTAAGTTTCGGAGGCAATTGGGGGTCGCATATAGTGGCTTTGACCTGCCGCCATTTCATGCAACCTGCGGCAATTCTGTGCTTCACTGTACGATCGATTTCCCCATCATCCTGGATAAGTAACTCACATACTATTACTGTGCACTATTAAGACGCTGTTTTAAAAGATCTTATAAAATACACACACATAATCTACTACCTTACTACTACTAACCTACACCTACATTTACTCTTTATTTCTTTTTGCTATTACCTATCATACATCATTTGTTATCTATGCTAAGTAACTAGTAGTTCTGCGAACAGTAGACCTCGCGTTATTTTCGGGTCCCTAACATCCTTTTGGGACGTGGTCTGGTGGCTGTCTTTCCATGCGCACCAACAGAGGTACTAGCAAAAAAGAAAATGAGCAATGATCATTTTCTCCGCAACATTGTCTTATGAGATGAGATATGATCATTTTCTCCGCCTTGCAACAAAGAACACTAGTGCCAAATTTAATGAATCGGCTGAAAAATGCGGCCTGTGGACCGGAACTGACACACATACATACATACATACAGACAAACAACACCAAATCGGCCAGTCCTCGATTTGAAACTGAGACGCTTCGCTCGCTCGGTCAATAAGTATAATACGAGTACATTATTATGTACGATTATTATGCGTCCGTCCCCTGGAGCCAGCGCTGCTTTGTAGGAAAGGCTCCTTCGGATAGTGCTTCTGCTATTGCTGGCGAGATCAGTTTAGGGATGGATTATTACATCCCTTTCACTGATGTCGCCAGTATCCGCAGAGCCCGTCCCTGGTTCGGGCGAGATTATGCCAAAGCTGTTCGACAAAAACAGTCGGCATATCGCGCCTGGATCAGGGCCCGGGCTGTGCGCGACCCAAACGTGGGCCACCTCAAAGCAGCGTACAACCGGGCCACAAAGTCGAGTAAGAGGGCCTTTAAGAGAGCGGATGCCCAGCGCGTCGCGCGGCTTGGTCAGGAGCTCACTTCCCATCCCACGGGCAGCCGTGGATTCTGGCAACTGGTCAAAGCCGTGCAATCTAACTTTTGTCAGCCCTCGCTGCCACCGCTGCGTTACCCAGATGGAACACTGGCTCACAAAGCCCAAGAGAAAGCGGATATGCTCGCAGACCTCTTTGCGGCTAATTCCCGGGTCGACGACCGTGGCCTGCAGCCCCCCGCCATCACCAACTGTGGCCACACAATGCCTGATATTGTTATCAGGCAATGTGATGTACGGGCAGTGCTGCGGTCACTCGACACGCGGAAAGCCAGTGGCCCTGACGGCATTCCGGCGGTGGTGTTACGAAAATGTGCAGCTGAGTTGTCTCCAATATTAACGCGTCTGTACCGCCTGTCATACTGTTCAGGGCTCGTGCCGGAGGTCTGGAAGGAGGCGAACGTACAACCGATCCCCAAGAAAGGGGATCGGTCCGATCCAGGCAACTATCGACCTATAGCTGTCACCTCAGTCATTTGCAAGGTGCTTGAGCTCCTTATAAATAAGTTACTCGGTTCGTCCGACGGCGGGGCGATCTGAGATTGAGGAGGAGAGACGACTCGTGGCTGATCTCGACCGTAACCTCGACAGTATCTCTCAATGGGGTACCGAGAACCTGGTCGAGTTCAATGCCCGCAAAACACAGGCGTGTGCATTTACTGCGAAGAAATCCCCTTTCCTTCCCCTACCCTCTCTTCAGAATGCATTATTACCAATGAAGGACAACCTTGATATCCTTGGCATAGACGTTCGTCGAGAGCTCAATAATAAAAACTACATCGAAAGATGTATAGGGCTAGCTTCGCGGAAACTAGGAATACTGAATAAGGTAAAGAGATTCTTTACACCGGACCAGAGGTGTCTGCTATACAAGACGCAGATTAGACCCTGCGTCGAATACTGCTCTCACCTCTGGGACGGCTCCGCGAAGTATCTGCTGGACGCTCTCGACGCTATGCAGCGACGGGCTATCCGTATTATAGATTGTCCGGAGGTAACGGGAAGCCTTGAGCCGCTAGTTCAGCGCCGAACAATAGCTTCCTTGGCCGCATTCTACCGTATTTACCACGGCGAGTGTTCTGAAGAGCTCTTCAATTTGATCCCACCCTCTTCCTTCCGATCCCGAACGACTCGTGCCGGGCAGAGATGCCACAGCCACAGTGGATAGCATGTTCGCGAGAACCGAACGTTTTAAACGTTCGTTTCTCTGCCGAACGATAGTGGCCTGGACGCCCTGCCTGTGCACGTGTTTCCTCCCACATATAATCCTGGGTTCTTTAAGCGGAGCGTGAAGAGGCACATCAGTAGGTCGTCAAGTTGAGGGCCACTCTCAATAGTAATGTGTGCTGGCCCACAATCGCTAGACGTCGTCACGACTTACCACCAGGCGGGCGGCGTCCCGACCTTTCACAAGCGCAGGCAGGCGTCGCTAAAACACATTATTATAGTCGCAAAACTTGTACCTACTATTAAAAATATTCATGGTAATAATGTCAATACAAAAACTAGGTAAATGACTGCAAATATTATAAACCTTTCTAAATAAATATTGAAATTTCCAAGAAACTTATCACGATCTCTAGAAAAGTAATGCATTTCGTACAAAATAGCGGATTAAATTTAATTATGTGTAACGTCGAAATCTGTGGGAGACAGGACTAGCAAACCTGCCTATTCAAATACCGCTATAGTCTTACAACATTCTTAGAGTGAATGTGTAGGTAACAGTTAATATACGTACATTATATTTAGGCGTGAGTCTAACATTACTCACTTAATAATACGTTTATTTTGAGAAAAATTTTCTCTTAAAATATCTTTCTAAAGAAAAAATGCCACATTATGGTACCTACCATTTTAGATGGACAAACTCGGATGACTGTTATCTAGGACGATCGTAGTAAGCCACATTTCGAAAATCTTTGAAGTGAAAGTTCGATATCATTGCTTGATAGTATTACAAAATGAAAGTTCATCATTAATCGATACGAAACTGCAAGTTAAAGTAGACCCATATCTAATTTCATATCTGTAGAATAATGTGTACAAATTTAAATATACATCTCGTAATTTGTGCATTATACACGACTTAAATTAAATTCTCGTTACATGACGATTAGTTTTTTAAATGTTGGCGAAAATTGAGAAACTTGTATTCTCGACAGCAAAAATGTCACTGTAGATTAGTTGGAACTCGATTGACCTAGAGATTTGGCCTATCGATATTTTTATCAAATAGCTTCAAGTTTCGAACTTCACTGATGCATTATTGCTATTATTATGATATGTGTTTAATAGATTTATTGACGTATATTTTACAGTCTGTGTTGTACCTAGACAACACAGACTAAAATATTAAACTACCATTGCCGGTTCGATTGTGATATGGGTCAATTAACGATTGAGTTGATTATCATGATTTTCAGTGCCGTATCGCGGTTGACACGTTCAGCTACCAAGGTTTTAATAATATTCCAAATTCCTAATTCTAATTATTAAATTAACATTGATGAATTGAATAACTAAATTTTATTATTTAAAAAAATAGGGACTGCTTGGAGTATACAGCTCTAGGGGTACTGAACCGCGTAGTTGTTGTAGTGATGTATCTTCTTACCTCCCGTGACATAGGATGAATGTAATCGAAGAGACATGAAGGTGACGCACCGGAATGTCAACACAATCTTCGTCCTCCGTGACCCCTTTTTCAACGGGCTCATCCCGCTGCGTGCTAACGGTGAAGCACTGTTCACATTTATCGGACAGAACTCTCATTGGCCGATTCCTAATTCTATCAATGAGACTTTTTCGTCTGAGCGGACTTTCATTGACTGATTTGAGATTCCAATGAGAGTTCTGTCCGATGAATGTGAACAGTGCTTAAGATATCTAAGTACGCACATTTGACTCGTAACTCAATGTGATCCTTCCAAATCTGTACGTTAGGGACGTAGACATCGGAGTTAGTCACTGCGGCATATATTGACTGACCTACGTCTCAGAAAAGATAGATGGAATGCGTGAAAGTGGATATGACAAGGAAAGGTGTGACTGAGGAGATGACGTGTGACATGAATGTGCGGCGAAACAAGACATTTTGCGGCGACCCATTTAATTGGGATAAGGGCAGGTAGATGATGTTGATGATATGACCTTGGCAGTATCGCGTGTCTTGTCATGGTGTATTGTGTCGCATGCTAGACGCGTTGAAGGTTCCAGAACGTCAAACCAATATTTACTGTGTAATCACTTCCTGAAATGACCACCTCCTGAAACTATTACTTATTCTTAAAAGTCATCTCAGCCATATAGTTAGAGTGCGCCTAAGCATAAGGCCCAAACATCTATATATTTAATACAACAATTTGTCTGTCTGTCCGTCCGTCGCGTTTTTCAATTATAATTAATAATACATACATTTGCATGAAATATTAAAATATTCTTTATTTTTATATTTTTTTATATTTTAGGCGATACGAAGTTCGCTGGGATAACTAGTGTTTATTTAATACGGAAAGTAGCGTTAGAATCGGTCTTTTCGTTAATTCGTTCTCACCACCAAATTTTCTGTTCGAAATAGGATTAGGAATTGTACTAACTGCCCAGAAAAGCGGCGCGGGCGCTGAGGGTAGTACTTATAGTGGTCATGATTACGTCGCCGTTCTGTGTAGAGTCACGCGAATGCGATATGAACCAAAGGAATTAACAATACCGATGCCTGATTGTACAGTCAAAGAGGATTATGAAAAGCATAGGGGTTCTAAAAAAACAAGAATGTATGTTTTCATTATCAATATTATAAACCGAAGAAATGAATATTACAGAGTAGATAATTCTGTTAGTATAATTACGTGTGAATATGCATACATAAAATAAACATTTCTGTTATTGAATTCGTTTTAATTGGGCACTTAAATTAACCATATTTGGTGTAATCTTATGCAACGATACATTTATTTCGACCGCTCTAGATTTATAAACAGCTCTAACTAAAAATGTAGGACGGTAGCCCATTGAACGTGACAGGACATGAAATATTTTTATTTCTTACTGTACGAAGTTGATCATTATTAAGTGGTAAGAAGATACTATGATTGATCATTGAAATCGGCCATAATGCCAGTCTGTACTGTATAATGGACAAAAATCATTTTAAATAGAATTAAAATCGCCTTTATATTTACTTAACATAAAATGATTTTAACCGACCTCAAAAGGAGGAGGTTTCTCAATTCGATGTAATTTTGTTCGTCTGTCTGTTTGTTCCGGCTAATCTCACTGGCAGATATCTGATGTTATAAGAAGTAACTTAGGCTTTTTAGTTTTTGAAAGAATAGTGTTTTACCGCCCGTTCGAAGCCGGGACGGACTTTATTGTAGTACTACTTTAATTGTATGTACGATGCGGTCATACGCAATTGCTATTAACAGAGCCACAGGCACAAGTATCTAACAAACAAAAACTTCACATCTTAGCAGATGCCCATAGATTTTTTGCTCTATTCTTATAACCTACAAAGGTATAAAAGCAAAGTACTGCAAATCCATGTGCGTGCATACTCTCAGCCTTCTCCATTCAGCCGTTTTACTGCACGCGCCGCTGTGAAGAAAACACGAGGGTTATGTGGGCCACATAACATTATAATAACCTGTAGAGTACTCCATACCGCTCGTGGAATAACTGTCAATACTAACCGTACGATAGCCGATATCGAGAGAGTAACCACCATGTTAAGTTATACGACCCCCACTTAATGTTGTCAAGTATTTTCACCGACTCTAAATTATTAATACACACCGCTACTACTTGCGTAAAGATGTCAATCTATTTTTTTCTACTTCGGTATTATATTTTTGTAATACTAATAACCTACTTCTAATTGAAAACTTTGTAATTACTTCACATTGAACACCTCCCCGTAAAGGTGGTGATAGTTTGATCTACTTTTATCGGAAGGAGACGTCTTCACCTGTCCGAAGGAACTACCTGGCTGCAATTATTGGATTAGCCAGTCGTGGAGATTGGACATTTTTCCTGAAGGTTCTTAGGTACCTGTTAGTGATGTGATTCTATTACCCGGTCGCTGTCGTATTCTTAACGTTACAAGGGTGATATTGCTCGTCTATGAAACCAACAAAACCAGGCTTATTGGATTCAATTTGTGTAACTTTAACGGTTTACGCAGAGCACGTAACGGAAGTTTTCAAAATAAATTAATTTTCCCCGTATTGGCAACATTATTTCGTTGTTGGTCCGCTCCTATTTATTGTAGCGTGATGTTATGAAGCCTTCCTCGATATATTGACTATTCAAGACAAATATATTTTTTCATATCGGTCCAATAGTTATGTAGCCTATTCAATGCAAACAAATAGGTAAATAATTAATGAATGTTTTACTCTTTATAATACTAGTGGTTCTGTGAACCGTAGACTTCGGGAGCGGCTTTGATTAGAAAATTTCTTCTTCAATTTTCTTTATTACTTTTTGATTTGTTTTCCAATCCAAAAAATACAATCCAAATAACAGTGTAAAGTTTCATGCAAATCGGGTGATAAATACTCTGACAGAACCCGTAGATGGGTATAGACGAAAGAAATTTGAAACGGAGTCTTCGGTCGCTTCGCTCCCTCTAGTAACACTTTGGTACTAATATAATAAAGAGGAAAGATTTGGGAAAGGAACTTACTTATTTAGATTTACCTACTATAATAAAATACAACCAATAAATCAAGGTACAGTCTATTACAAGCAGTGATTTGTATAACAGAAAATTACTGTAAAGTATGGAACTTACAGCAAATTATTTATGATATTGAGTACCTACATACCTACTTCTGAAGTGACACGCTAACTCCAGGCTTTGTGTGCGTCTGCAATTGATTCACAGTACGATTATAGTAGGCCATCTATCTTGTTCAAATTATGTATCTCAACCACCTTTAGATCACATGTGGACTATGTCAAAATTACCTATGCGAAAGACAGGGCATAAACATTTTATATACATACGACATTTGTTCACAGATCGTGCGACAACGATCCTTTGTAGATATACAGAAGTTAGGTATTTAGGGGCTAGTCCATGAAAAAAAACATCTACAACCTAATTGTAATAACAATAAGTCTGCTAAAATGCTAGCTATGAACTGTTTCTATATAATACTACACAGATTTGTGAAGACCTTCACATAGCTCTGCATCATTTCTTTTGTTTAGATATTACACATCGATATTTAAAACAACTTTTAGGAAAACGTTTGAATGTTTCTCGATTTGTTACAGGCACACCAGACAATACTATCAGCGTGTTCGCCCTATTTTGAAACTATATTCCTGCAAAATTCACACCCGCATCCAATTATATTCCTCAAAGATGTACGGTACTCGGAAATGAAATCTCTTTTGGATTTCATGTACAAGGTACGTATTACCTAGATTTGTTACGCCTATTTTCGACACTAACATTATTTTTATGTAATCTATTCATGTTCTTTGTTTCAGGGTGAGGTCAATGTTGGCCAAAACATGTTACCTATGTTCCTAAAAACTGCTGAAAGTTTACAAGTTAGGGGTTTAACAGAAAATAACACATTAAATCCAAAGGTGAGTTGCTCTTTACTATTAATTTAACAACTATTAACCGACACGAAATGTTAAACAAGATTTCAATAGTATTGGGTACGAAAGAAAGGTAGTTTATTAGGAACAAATTGATAATTCACGCTAATTTCAAAACGAATTCTTCGAGAGGTGATCACAAGTTTTTTTTTTTCAACCGTTGTAATGTAGGTAATACCTACCTAGTATAAAAATTAATTCTGTACTCGTCTGACTGTGGCTAATGTATAATAGAACTGTATTTTGTTGAATCAGTAATACTAATCAGTCAGGAAATTGCTTGATCATTGTTGCAAAAGTTTTACCAGATCCCATATTTAATTACGTGTTTATTGAAGATACAAATTGAAATTACTTTTCAAAATAGATAAGACTAAACTAAATTCTTGTCTCAACTAAATGTTAAATATTATTATGCATCGACTTGCACCCACGTATCGAATATAAAAAGTCGTGCTCACTATTCAGATGTATTCAGGAGGTGAATTAGAACCCATGATCTCCAGTTTAGTACTTAGTTAGACAAACAAGCCAATCGTTCTGGCCCTATTCAAAGATATATTTCATATGGAATAAGTTGATGACTTCGTGATTACTTATCTATTATGTACATTTCGGCGGAAAAACGCTGCAGGTTATAAAAATAACGTCTTTCTCGAAATTTTATAAATGATTTTTTGTTGTAATGTCATTACAATAAAAAAAACTTATTTATATAAATAGTCTCTCACGTTACACCAAAAACCTTAATTACACCAAAAACTGATTAAACCTCTTGTCCCAACATCGTTCCGATCAAAAACAATCCCTATCACGACTTACGATACATCAAGAAGACAGCTATTTCTATGTGCACGGCCACAACTCGCTGATTTCGTTGTGTAGTTTTTTAGTCATTTTTAGCCTAAAGAATTACTAGTATCTACAAAAACAATTCATCTAATTCGATATTAATTCAATGACGTCACGATACCGTTATAATGTACTGAGTTAGGAGATCTGCATTCATATACATATATGCATCAGCTCAGTATATACCGTTATGATACTTAAGACTTCCCTACTACCGCGTATTAGCGTTTTATCTTTAAGCATGACCAGCATCTTTGTACTAAATTTCGAAATGACATGAAATGAATACGACAGTTTGTTAAATTACGAACAAACGCTACTGAAACAAGCCAGGTGATACTCTTATGATGTAAATGACACGTGAGTTAAATTCCTTCATGGTATATTGTATGTGATATGAATTGTACGAGCTTGAGCGTTGTCACATAAATCTCGACAATTGAACATCTTAGGGTTCCTAATTACCAGTAGCCATTGACACTACAACATTACTAAACAGATGATTTATTACTTACTAGCGGACGCCCGCTGCTTCACCCGCTTGACAAATTATATAGGTACACAAAAACCTTCCCCAAGAACCACTCTATTCATTGGTGAAAACCGCATCAAAGTCCGTTGCATAATTTTAAAGATCTAGGCTTACATACGGTACGGGCGACTTTGTTTTATACTATGTTGTTATGATTATGACTACTCCTTTGGATCTAATTTGACGCGACAGTAATATAGATAATGTTTTTCGTCCGTGTTCACTGCTTTTTTTTTTGTTTATTTATTTAATAAGTACATATTAGTGCTTATAATTTAACACTATGTCCCACAAAACTGACTTTTATATTTACTATACTGTTTATATTTATATTCTATTTCATGAAATATCCAGTATATCTTAATGTTAACGGTAATTTTCAGGGTTCCGTACCCAAGGGTAAAACGGCACTCTATTACTAACACTCCGCTGTCCGTTCGTCTGTCACCAGGCTAAATCTCGTAAACCGTGATAGTTAGAAAGTTGAAATTTTCACAGATGATGTATTTCTGTTGCCTCTATAACACCAAATACTAAAAAACAGAATATAATAAATATTTCAGGGGGCTCCTATGAAACGAACGTGATTTGTTTTCCGTTTTGGTACGAAACCCTTTGTGAGTAAGTCCGACTCGCACTTGGCCGGTTTTTCCACCTATTCTCAAACCTAGTACCTACCTAGCTAAATGCTGGATGCTAAGGACAGATCTAACTCTCCGATAATGCAACAGCCTACTTAGAATGGTCACAGCTGGTAACCATTCTATGTAGGCTGTTGCAAAATATAAATTTAGTGTTATTTTTACTTTAGGTTTACTCGAGCTATTTAGAGTAGTACTAATTAATTTAGAAAGCCTTAAACTTTAATTACTTTATGCAGTGCTGCACTTTATTTAAAACTGAACTGCTTTAGTGGATTAATACACTAAATAATGTATTTTATGTTACTGTGATGAATTATAGATAATGTAAATAGAGGTCTAGTATACCTATATTTTCATTATCAAACGACAACCTTTAGACCTTTTCGGGATAAAACCTTGATCGATCGAAAGGTAAACCTGAATATCTGGTTATCGATGTCATCTTAAGCATCGAATGTCGAGAACTGTTATTGTGGTATTAGACACATTTTAGG
This sequence comes from Nudaria mundana, assembly GCA_963556515.1. Taxonomy (NCBI): domain Eukaryota; kingdom Metazoa; phylum Arthropoda; class Insecta; order Lepidoptera; family Erebidae; genus Nudaria; species Nudaria mundana. The sequence continues at coordinate 9,852,360 of OY748297.1, forward strand.
ATATCTCTTTACACCGTTAGACCCCGTTCACATAAGAAGCGCTCAACGCGCGTTTGATAGCGCGCCTTGACAACTAGGTAGGTATACATTTTATCTAAAAAGTTAACGTAAATTTGCGTTAGCATGTGAACGCTACCGCACATTTACCTTGGTCAGCGTGTGTACAGCCGAACTGTAAAGTTGAAAACGCGCATTTATCGCGATATTAGCGTTATTGCATTGCACCAGTAGATATATTATAGCCTTATACCGTTAAGGATCTGCGTTATACAGTTAGCAGTGTAGTGAATACACGTTGTGTTATGCCGTTAGGGAATCGAATACACAATTAAGAATTATATTTATTGCTTACATACGGGATTAGTTAATGACATTGGGTATATTTGAATTGTCAGTCGGAGGATCGGGCGACGCCATTGGTGAGTGCCGAGAACCTCAGTCGCGCGGAATCGTTCGCCACCCCTCCCGCGGCGCACTGTCCCCCCGCCCCGCACACCCCGCTGTCGGCAGCGCCCCCCGCACACCCGTCGCATCCTACCCACGCTGGCAAGAGACGCAGAGCGAATTCGGTAATACCTAGAGATGATATGGACCTTGCCTACCGACATTATGAGGTAAGCATCTTATCTATTACATGTAATTTTAATGTTTTTATTTTGATATTAGGTTTCGCCAAGCTTTCCACTTCAAAATACTATGAATTAAGTTACGGGAGTATCGGTCTTTATCGTTGTGCTCCATACAAGTACTGCGGTGTAGTGATGTGTGAAATGTATGAAACAAACAGAAGCTCAATCAAGTGGTAACTTCATGCAATTTATGGTTTCTGTGAAATTACTTAACAAGTGTCAGATGACTGACATTAGGTTGCTTACCGATAGTAGTAAGTAAAGATTTAAACTCACATGAAAAAAAAAACACCGATTAAAACTGTTGATTAATGAGGTATAGTGATAAAATCTCTCTATATTTATCTTGTCATCGTCTTCGTTATAAGTGTTTCTAACTGTCAACATAATAAATTACAATATTAAGAATAGTTTAAGCAAACTCATTGCTTTGAACAAAAATATAATAAATTACAGTTCCTTCTTTTATTTCTATTTCCCCTTTTAGGGATTTACTGCTCATAGGAAAACACAAAATTTGTACTATCGTACAATACATGAATATTACTTATTAAATTACTTTTGAATGCCATTTGTGGCAATTAACGTGATTGCTTGGCTACAGTGGACAAAGCAATACAGTTCGATACATAAAATACTATAGTAGTACATCTCACAGGGGCACATAAAGGCAAAGAGTGGATCAACCGGATCAGGGTCGGAGCCTTCAACGCCGCCGCCTGCCCACGCGGTGGGGCGCGCGGCCCGCTCGCCGGCGCACACGCCCGCGCTGGTGGGCGTGAAACTGGAGCGGCCTGAGGACGCGCTGCCTGCCCCGCTCGCGCCCTACGCGCCGCACACCCCGCATGCACCACCGATGCACCCGCCGCCGCACTTCGACCAGACTCATCTACAGGTCAGACTCATATAACACTCTGAAACCAAGCCAAAATAACCCAAAAAAAAATCACTCTTTTAATATTAGCCACCACAGATTTTATGCCAAGTGTTAAGAGCCCCACAGATAACAGTCTGCCGGCGAATATCGGACTGCCAGCAAGACAGGCATGCTTCGCTCCTTTCCAAGCTTCCGGCATATGGTCTACCTCCTCGACT